>JAUMHP010000025.1:2118115-2128944 GCA_032361065.1 Enteromius trimaculatus
GGTGTTTGTACATGTACGATGATATGTGCCAATATGAAATGTAAATAAGTGTGTGTTAAATAAATGATGTAGCCTATAATAATATTGTGTGTACCACGTGTTTTGTTAGTGTTCGTGACATTGTTAAGTCCTGGCAGGAAAGCTGAAAAATAGATTATGGCAGTTCAAGCTTTTACCATTGTGACTGTATTTTTAGTTGTACAAAGCAAACAAAGGCGTCTATTAACAATCCAACAAAGTATCAGCGTCCCTATGTCCCAAAATGCATTGCGTCGCTAACATCACGTTCCCAGAGGAGTCATCTGTGATTGAATATTGAATGCTGTAGTAGCCTGTTTTGTAATTTTAAGTCAGTCTCTTAAGGGAAGTGAGGGGTTATGCATGCAAGTAAATTTTGGAAAAATTACAATAACAATTACTTTATAATAATAAAGTAAAGTAATTTAGGCCACTACGAATTAGTGTATGATTCTTTTCGGTGAATTGATTCAAAATATTTGACTCACTAAGAAATGAATCAAATCTCCACAGCTGTCGCTCTGCAGCCAAAGCAAGCGCGTCTTGTTGCTATGCCAACACCCCAGCGCTACAGAAGCTGTCGGAACTGGTTTTCTTTTTTTTTCTTTGATATGAACTGCTTTGAAAAATAAAAAAAACAATAACTTCGGCGTGAGCTCTGACGTGATTTGTGCAGTGTGTCGGTAGGTGACTTCTCATAATATCCAAAGTTGCACTTTTTATTTTAATTTATGTATTTATTTTTACTTTTCATATGTATTTATTTTCAGTGGGTTTTTGTGTGGTGGTTCAAAACAGTAGCCAGCATTCTTTTGTTTTTAAGCCAGCAGGCTTTAAGAATCAAACAATCAATTTCTATTTGATCATCGTTTCCTTTTATAGAGGATTTCCCATAAGGCCTCATTGGGAAACATGCATTTACAGCACGTAAAATGGAGACCAGGGCACCACAGCAAGTGCAGAGAGGACCGTCTGTACAAGCAGCTTCTGAATAATGCAAGCCAGAGCCTTTCTTTCTCCAAAGAAGTTGTGGACGAAATGGGGGCCATTTCATACAGAAAAGCTGACTTTAGTTGGCTTTATCATGCCACAGGCCCCTTAGCGCCTGTTACCAGATTGAAAAAAATAAAGAGGCATGAGAACAATGAAAAAGCCTGCAACATCAGTCGGTTAACCCAAGAAGAAGGTAGAATTTCAGTACAGACTCCTGCAGTGAACACTAAGGTACCTTTATTGAATCTTAGTGATCAAAGCAAGATGTGTGATGTGTTTAGAATAACAAATCCGTTCAGGGTGTTAAAAGTGCACACCTGTCTGAAGGAATCCTCACTAGAGGATCGTGAAGCCCAGAGCAGCAGGGGACAAGAGTTCGCACAAAATAAGACAGGGCAAATATTACAGCTGAGGAAACAGCACAGGTAAAGTTATTACTCTCATCATTTCTAAATACATCTCCCTTAAAGAGACAGTCCACCAAAAAAATCAATAATCTATCATCATTTACTCAATCTGATGACGTTCCAATCTTGCATAACGTTCTTTCTGCTCTAAAACGTGAAAGGATATGTTTTGAAGAATGTAGGTAACCAAACCATTTCCGTTCATTTTCCCTGTTTTCCCACTGTATGAACAAAAATACAGTGTAAGTCAATGAGAACCGAAACTGTTTGACCAATGTTCTTTTTAATATATGTTGCACTGGAGAAAAAAATGCATAACTTTACAGACATACAAGTGAGTAAATGATGAATTTCCATTTTTGGACGGACAATCCTTTAATGCATACACCCACTTAGTCCACGCGTAGATCTTTGTGGTGTCTGTACTCATTTAACAGAATACCAGGTTATGCGCTCTCTCCAGTAAGCACAGATGTGCAGGACCACTTAATTAAGAAAGCAACCACTGTGACCACGAAGTACATTGAGGTCCCACAGGCCCCTCGGCTACAGGACATCTTGAATCCACGTGCTGTCACAAAGAACGTCTCTGAACAGGAGATCTTCTCAGGTAGACTTACACATGTATCTTGAATGTGACCTCTTACTTGAAGTTGAAGTATTAGTGTTAAAATGTCATTGTGATATGGAAAGATGAAAGGCTGAAATATTAACATTACTGTCTTCCATGTACTTTTAGCAGGAACTGGAAGAGCTGAACAGCGATGGATGGATCAGCCCACCAAAACTGACTTCAGCGGACAGGACCCTGAGATGCCCAAACAGTCTGTGGCTGAACTTTCCAGACTTCACTATGCAGTTGATCAATGGAGGAATGCCTGCAACATTAGTAGGTGTTTCTTCTCACAACTCTGTCGCAGCTTACCAAATGGTTATAAAAAAACATTGTTAGCTGAGATTTGTTAATACAGTAGATATCCAGTGTGTTATTGGCAGAAAAGCAGCTTGAATACTGCACACATTTTATTGTTTTTGCATTGATTGCTCACATGGAAACCCCTTTTGGAAAATCATTATTTATTTCATCTAGAGTTGCCCTTGCAGAGAGTGACCATCGAGGGCCTAAAAAGGGCTCTTAGTGACCCTAATTACCAAGTGCGGCTGGAGGCCATCTTAACTTGTGCATTGGGAGCAATTAATGGACCACAAGAAGAACTTGACCCAGGCAAAGCAGGTTAATCGTCAGCTAAAAACACATTTTTCAATGCATACGAAATATATTGTAGCATAGTACAAATACTGAGTTGTATTTAACGTCACAGGTTTCATAAAATATTAAGCAGCACAACTGTTACTAGTAAGAAATGTTTCTTGAGCATGTGATAGCTGATTCTTTCTTTGCTCAGGTAAACATAGTAAGGGACGCAAATTGAAGGCATATCCTCAGGAGCTGCAGGATCTCATTGTCTCAGCGCTTGATGACCCAGTGAAGAGCGTTCAGATGGCTGCTGCTGTGTGCCAGTATGCCATGAGGACACCTAACGCTCGTCCCAGAGACATACTACGAAGCACTTTGAGTCGAGGTCTGTGGAAGCACACCAATGCCTAAAACATAAGAATGTCAATTAAAATAACTTTAATTACTAACAAACAATAACGTCACAGGTAAAGCTGTCTGTTGTACTCAGATGTTAACTCTAAATGACCATCATATGCTATGACTCAGACCCTTCTGGCACAGGTGCAGACAGCTGGGTGGCGGCACAGTGCTTGGCGATAGACGGTGATGCGAGTCAAGCTGTCATACAGAGACTCCTGTCACAGCACTTTCTCAGAGACGCTCCTTCAGATCACGAGCAGTCTATGATGCTTCTCTCCAACATTAGCAGCAAGACTGTGAGTGGCTCTCTCTGTGGTTAAAAGATTATATCATTTATGCATGCACACGTCATTCAGTTTATCTTATGCACATAAATTCATTTTTTATGCACCAGAGAAGTCTCTTATGCTGACCAAGGGCATATTTATTTATTCAAAAATTGAAATATTACTACATTTTAAACTTCCTTTTCAATCAATTTTGAAATGTAATTTATTGCTGAATTTTACTCCAATTTTCTGTGTCACGTTAACCATCAAAAATCATTCTAATATGATGTTTTAGTGCTTAACATTGTTGTGGAAAGTTCAAAAGAACAGCATTTATTTGAAATAGAAAGAAAATGTGCCATTATAAATTTCCTACAGGTTTGATTAATTTAATGCATCCTTGCTGAATAATATAATTAATTTATTAAACAAAAAAAATTGTTCTACTCTTTCTAAACTTTGCATGGTGCTTCCCATCCAGACACTAGTGCGCTCTCTTCTGGCAGAAGAGTTAAACAATGCTAACTGGAGAACACGAGTTCAGGCCTGTAATAGCTTTGCGAAGCTCAGAAGTCCAATAAACAAGGTATCATATACCTATATATATATTTCCTTACTAGGTTTCAGACTACATATCTAATATCTCTAACGGTTGTAGAAGCTACTATTGCTTTTCATGCAGGATCTTTGCAACAAACTGCTGTACATGATGTGGAACGACTGGAGCTGTGCCGTTCGTCACGCTGCAGCACTGGCTCTGAGTAAAATGAATGCGGCCAGAGAGATGCACAGTGAGCTGAGGTGACTATCTCTGCCCAACAGACATATCAGAGGGTTTGGATTTAGTTCCTTCTTAACACGCAGTATCTCCACAGCGTGAAGCTGAAGGAGGGTCCAGCTGCTTGGCAGGTGGAAGCGCTAATTTTCATTGGTCAGCTCAGTATAATGACACCGAAGCTACTGCCTACTTTTCTGCAGTGTTTTAATGATGACTTTGTGGCTGTGCGCAAACAAGCTTGCTTGACTGCAGCATCTCTAATGATGGATGACCAGTCGGTGAGGAAGTAAAGCACAATAGATCTTTGATGGCATACGGACAATAAAAGACTGTGAAAAGGAAATTGAGGGTTCAGTCAAATGACCACATAAAACATGTTCACAGGTCCTGGATCAGCTAATTAACCTGATGCAGAATGATCCATTGTGGGAGGTGAAAGTGGAAGCTGTTAATGGTAAGCTTGAAAACAAATTAAAAGGAAGAGTTCACCAAAATCTTTTAAAAAGATTGATTACGCTCAGGCCGTCCATGATGTAGATGAGTTTATTTGTTCATTGTAACAGAGACATTTAGCATTCCATCACTTGCTCACCAGTGGATCTTCTGCAGTGAATGGGTGCCGTCAGAATAAGAGTCTGAACGGCTGATAAAAACATCACAATAATCCACAAGTAATCTGCATGGTTCCACTCAAGTGTTGCTTCCAGTGAAAATACGAGTCCTCTATCTATAATATTGCTTAAAACATCATCGCAGCTGAATCAGAAGAGAAATATGCACATCAATAGATCAAACAGAGATTACAAGCAAAAGCGGTTCTAAACAAATGTGAACGGATTTTGATGAGAGAAGACAGCATGCAATGTTATTATATATTATGAACAATTATTTTCATTAGAAGTGGACATTAAAATTTATAACATATTACTTATGGGTTTTTTACTACAAACACACTGCTTTTCAGTTTACAATTAATTAATTGGTGGACTATAGTCCACAGTGTGGATTATTATGATGTTTTAGTCAGCTGTTTGGACTCTCATTCTGACGGCAGCCATTCACTGCAGAGCATTCATTCATTCAAGTGATGCAAAGCTAACTTTCTCCACATCTGCTGATGAAGAAACATACTTCTCTGCAACATGGATGTGTAAATTTCAACAGAGATTTATTTTTGGGTGAGCTATTTCTTTAATCAGTTAATGTACTGCCATTTTGTCTGTAATAATGAATGTTACTATTTTCATTATTGCATTAAAGATTTGTTATTATATAAATGAAGCTTTAGGAAAAATAGGTTGGATGAGCCCAGCTCTCCAGGAGTTGCTGATGTGGGCTGTACACCATGAGGAGGAGCCCAGTGTGCGCATTGCTGCCTGTAAGGCCCTGAGCACTTTAGGTGCAAAGGGTCCAGAGTTACAGCATTTCCTACAGGAGCGCTATTCACTGGAACCCAACACTGAGGTGCAGAGGTGTGTGCTTGGATCAGGAAGTAAAGAAGTAACAAATTTAAATCAGTTACTTTAACCATTTTTCTTACTAAGGCACATTGGAAGTCTTCTGAAAAAGCTTGAATACAGTCTGAAGGGAAACGAAAGCAAGATTCATGAGATAAAGCTCCAGGTTTATTTTCCTTTTGTTTTTTTTATTAATTTAACTAGTTTTTAGTAATTGTGTGGCAACCACAGCTCTAGAAATGAATTTCTGAACGTCACACTAACTGGAAGGTACTCTCGCTCTTGTTCTGTAGGTGGAGCTGTTGTGTACAAAACACATCATTACACAGAAAGTGCTCTTAATGGAAGAGTGGGGAAAGCAGCAAGAGCAAAAATGATTGTGCTGAATTTATGGTTTCTTTTGTCATACTATATTAAAAATGCTAAAACCAAATTAAATATTAAGTTGTCTCTTCTAAGTATCTTTCATAGCAGTCACTGACTATGAAGCAAGCAGGCTAATAGTGTCCAAAATTGTTTCGATTAATCAGATATGTAGCCGTTCACTACTTTTTTTACACTATTGGTATATTAAGGTATCAGCAATGAAACCAGATTTTGGTTTCAAATGTAGAACATTTATTTCTTATTATTCGATATATACAGACAAAAGAAAAAAACTGATGTGTCAGTATTTACATGTTGCTGTAGTATGTAATCCATAAATTAAAACAAATCTCTAATGTGCCTGTGTCAGGTACACAAAATAAGACAATAAGAAACAAAACATGAACGTTATATAGTCTGAAGATAATGTATACAGAATATATTCTGAAATTCCTTATCAATTGGACATGTCTTGAATGTTGGTGTGCAGATGGCCTCGTCGCTTAATAACTTGCTTGTACAGCATTTCGACTCCTGTGCACTGAGCCAGCAGCTGAGTTATGGCACTGTTCTGATAGAGAGAAGTAAAAGAACCGTTAGAATATGCATTTACGTTATAAACATGACAGGATTGCTAGAATAAAGGTAAATCACATATAGACGCAGCTTTCGTCACATGCTTATAACTTACCACGGGTCTATATGCTTTTAGTTCTAACAAGCATATTCTTGTCGTTTAATCAAAAAAACATTTATATATCTATACTTACCAAATTACTCAGATAACTGTCAGTTTTGGGAATTGCTTGAATTATCTTAATTTTCTCTTCCAAATTCTGAATGAAGTCTGCCACCATCCCCATAAGCTCTACCACATCTCTGTACACACAGGCATAAACAGTAACCAATACTGTTAGCAATGCAATATAAGTATACAATTTAAATGTAGAACATTAAATGAATCCTACCTGTGAAGATCAGCATGAATGGGTAGGTTCTGCTGACAAAGTGGCTTTGTGAGTCTCTCTCGCAGGAAAGTCTGTTCTCGTAACACTTCCTGAAAGTGGGAAGTGAACTGTTGCAAGGAAGCAAACCTTTGACCTTACAACGAAATGGTCATTAATAAAATTAGTCTTGTAGTATATCAGTTTTGTGAATCAAAAGCCCATTTACAGCACTTACTGAGGTAATGAGTGTGAGTGACGTCTGCACTGTCTCTTTCCAGCTTCAGCAGCTCTAAATCTAAATTAGCCTTAAGTGAGCGGATGGCAGAAATAACAATTATATCAAGGGGTAGTTCATTCAAATATAAAAACAAAATTGTTGATGGTAGCCATTAACTTTAATAGTATTCTTTTCCATGCTGTAAATGTCAATGGCTACCATCTGCTGTCTGGTTAACAACATTCTTGAAATTATTTTCTTTTACGTCAAGCATAAGATAAAAAAAATCATACAGATTTAGAATAACTTGAGGGTGCGAAAATAATGACAGAAATTAATATTTTCGAATGAGCAATATAATATATATATGTATATTAAGTTCGTTTTAATATTACCTGATCAAGATCACGTCTAATTCTGTTCAGCTTCTCAGCTTCAAGTAAAGATGTGGAAAAGACTTCTGAATCTCGTGGAAGAGCATCAAGCTCCTCCTTGATAACACACACAGGCACACAAATGCTTGACGTTATCCACCATAACAGTTTAAAATCTCAAAATGCTTCATATCTTAGTTTACCTGTGTCATGCTGCCTGATGTTACACATCTGGCTAAAATCTTAGCAGCAGGTGTCACTGTATAGGTAATGGGGTCCCAGGGATTCATGACAAGCGTGTTTGCAGAGCTGAGGGCAATTAAACAAACAAGCAAGCTAAATAAATTGTGTTTCTATTTGAGTGTTTCTTCAGCTATACGCATTTAATAAAACACTAAAATAACAGGTAGAAAAAATATTTATTGTTGGTTTCAACTCATAACTACTATATTTGCATTACTGTAAAGGTAAGTTGTAGGCTTTGATATTAATAAAACATACTCCCAGTAGGTTTAAGCTAGTATAAATTGCATGTTTGAGCTGTCTCAGATGAAAATATCTTGCTCTGACATATCTTAAAATGTCATTGTTCTGTGTTAAGATGCACACCTGTAACATTTTCTTATAAGGCATTTTTGTAAAAGTTGCTTAAATATCTTAATTTAACTAATGCCTAGTCTTGGCTTAAGCTAAGCCCCGTTTGTGAAACCGGGCCATAATTTGACAAGTAGCATTTTTCGTTTAAATTGTAAATTGTACAATTTGTACTAACGTTACCTACTTTTTAATGGGACGTAGCAAAATCTGAAAAGGTAGCACAAATCGACAGAGCACCGGTACGTTAATCGTTAACTGTTACGTTTTCTTTGTTGAAAGAGATGTCCTCGATCCGTCTGATTCTGATATAACGTCTGCTGTGTCTCAGTTTCAATCTACCGCCTCTTCACGAACTAGAAGAGTAGATATCATAAATATGTGTGCGTACTCGCAGAGTTCTCATCGTTATCCTGAATAAAAAGCATATGATATACAGATCATAGAAAGCGTAGCGTGACGCGAAACGCAACTTCCTACATTATGCTACTTTCTAGGTCCGTAGATTCACAAATAAAGGCAAAGCTCAATTATTGCACTAAAGTTCAGGTATAAAAAAAATAAAATATATTTAAATAGTTAATGGCGGTCTTTGTGCATAACTTAAATAATCATTGAATGTACAATTTGTTGAATCGGCTGGTGTCAAAACGCAGATTACTTTCTCTTTAACAGCTGCGCGCCATAGCTGTTTACAAAACTCTGCGCAGCGAATCTCTCATTGAATAGCCAAATAAATGCATTAAATAAAAAACGAAACAAGTGTTTCAGTAGGACGTTTGTTCGAATAATTGAATTGAATTGTCATATTCGCGAACAGCTTGATGAACCGTGATGCATGTAACGTTATACTGTATTTGACAGGCTGCGGACAACAGTCCTCCAGCGTAACAAACCCCGGATGTCACTGTGCTAGATTTGTACTAGGTCCGTCTGAAACGATTTATCCGGTGCAGCTCGTGTTTACAGTAATATATAGGCAGGGAAATGTCGGCCGCGGCGCGAGCAGCAGCGCCCGTGATGCTGTCCCGGTTTCGCGGAGCTCTGGTCGGCTCGGTGTTGGGAGACTGTATAGGCGGTGAGTTTGAAGGCGCTGTGGATGTGCCTATAGACCGAGTCCTTCAGCATCTCAGCGCTCTGGAGGATGAAACACGGGGCGATGGTGAGTATTTCCGTATTTTACGATTATTAATATACAATGAACATATTTACTTGTGTGTGTAATCACTATGGTGTAAGGCCATATTACATATATCATATATTTACATATCATAAACATATTACACTTTTGCATATCCTACAGTTTTTGTTAACCTTCTGATATTCCTCATTTAGAGGTCACATTTGTTTTATTGTCACATTTTGACGTGAATGTACAATATTTTGTTTCCTTAATATTTTGAGGGGATTTCATCATGATACGTGGCTGAATTACACATTTTTGCTGCGTAAACATCTTTTTAGAAGCATTTTTGACTATGAATATAATTGTTTCTCTTTTACATTTTCCCAGGAATTCTTCAGTACAGCGATGACACAGCTATGATGCGATGCGTTGCAGATTCACTCCTCACCAGGATGGCGTTTGATGAACGAGACATGGCTCGAAGGTATCTTATCATTGGAAATGACTAAAAGAGTCCTTTTAAGTAAGCATTGGATTTTTCTGATCATCTTACTTGGTTGCAGATTTGCTAAGGAGTATAACCTTGCTCCGGGGCGAGGTTATGGCTCAGGTGTCATACATGTCCTGCGGAAGCTTGCGTCGCCCCATCTAAAGGACGTCTTTCAGCCGGCACAGGCTCAGTTTGGTGGCCGTGGTTCTTTCGGGAATGGAGGTGCCATGAGAGCGGCACCCTTTGCCCTGGCCTTCAAAAGCCGTGCTGATGTCTGCAGGGTAAGTAGGCGTCTGATTGTCGGACTTGAAGGAACCTGCAACTTTTTTTCAAAATAGACTAATTTTTGAGCTCATCTGGAGTTAAGTTTTACCATTTTTGAATCCATTCTGGTGGGAGCACTGTTAGCTGTAGCATTAGGTGGGATCTTGCTTTCAAAGTACTATTGCTAGCCTTTCTGAATTCTCCCACCCTACCTTTAATTTGAAAGGCTAATTTAGACTTTCCCAAGATCACCTTCTGTCCTATTTGTCTTTGGCAGTACTCTCGGCTTGGCGCAATGTTAACACACTCATGCTCTTTGGGCTACAATGGGGCAGCGTTGCAGGCCCTTGCTGTCCATCTGTCTTTCCAAGGTGCTTTGGCTCTGCCAAAAGAATTCATCAACAAACTGATATCAGAAATGGAGGAGATGGAAAAAGATGAAACAGCCCAGCTTGATGCTAAAGCGTAAGTGAAAGAACAAATTTCAGCTGTATGTTTTCAAAGGGATAGTTTCAAAACAAAAAGTATTCAAAACAAAAATTATGTTTACTCTTATATTGGTCCAAAACTGATTTCCTTGCTTTCTTTAGTAGAAGTTAAAAGAAGATGTTTTGATGAATGTATAAACTGTTTGTTGGGTTTTTTCGTCCATGCATTGTTGTTATATTTAATTAAAACTAATATGTTATTTTCGGTTTTTAAAAAAGCTATATGAAAATCTGTAAACCATAAACTAAAAATGACTAATTATGACTTTTATAACTAAAACCGAAATAAATAAATAAAGCTAAATAAAAAATAAATAATTAAAAAAAGCTCACACAACAAAATTTCTATAAAAAATAGTAACCGAAATTAAAATCAAAACATTAAAATCAAAACATTTATTAAAAATATTAATAAATACTATAATTGTATGTGTGTGTGTG
>JAUMHP010000025.1:2129044-2141184 GCA_032361065.1 Enteromius trimaculatus
CCTCTGGCCGGACGCCCAGCACCTAATTTCCAGTTCAATTTTAAACATGTTGGATTGTGTAAGAATTTATAGTGTGTATGTGCATCTATTACAACAAATACATTTTCCAGAAATAGTTAGAAAGCATATATATATATATATATATATATATCTTCTGTGCTGGTAGAGCTGCATTTTCAGCATATTACTCCAATGCCACCTGATCCTTCAGAATATTGTATAAATTTATCATGTCTCATGATATACAGAAAAATATATATATTTTACAATTAAAGGGGCTACTTCAGCGCATTATGTTAATGAGCAAAGTAATTAAACTGGTGCAATGTTTACTCGTATTAAACACTCAGCAGGAGATCTCGCTGTGGAGCACAGACACTGAACAATGTCCATCTGAATCTTGGAAGGAGCCGTCTATTTTCTTCATCATCACTCACAAGAGGGAAGGGGGCCTGGCCACTTTTTGCGGTCGATAAGTGGACATTAGGGGCCAGATCTCAGTATATGAAGGATAGGCAGTGGGGATCAAAATGAACAGGTTTACTCCCAGAGCTCTGGCCCAGAGCCATGAAAACACAAGAACAATAAGCTAAAGCCTGCTCCCATTAGATGAGAAAATTCAATGTTAACACAAAAGATTGATGGCTGCAAACCCCTGTAAGGCTCTAGCTATGGGCCTGCTGTAAAGACATATTGAATGTGGATTTTCTAAAGCTTAGTAATCATTCTCTTTATAAAGGCCAACTTAATTTCATTATGTCTCAGCTCTCAATAGAGTTGATCATCTGCACAGGAAATTACATCTACGATGTGTGAATGTCATACGGGATATATGGGTTTAAGGTCTTACAAGAGAAATTTACTTCGTGTGAATCTGCTACATGTGAGAAAGGGAAACTCTCACAAAAATGACTCTTTCGAAAAGGGTTCTTTTTTAGTAAATAATAAATAAACAGTGCAACAAGTGTAGTCTTTTTTTTCAAAATCAAAAAGAGACCCCAAGACCAGTGAATAGTAGTCTGATTTACAAACTAATGTCTCTGTGAGTCAGTTCCTTTTTTGTGAATCAAAAATAGACAAACAACAAATGTAAGCTGATTTCTGAATGAATAAGGCCTATACTCTTTTGAGCCATTTTAGTGAATCAAAAAAAGACCTCAAGACTAGAGTAGTCTATTTCACAAACTAATGACTTTGTGAGCCAGTTCCTTTTTGTGAATCAAAAACAAACAGAATGGGCAGTGTAGTCCGATTCATAAATAAATTACTGTATAATACCTTTCCTTTCAGTGAATAGAAACAACGCACACAATGATCGACTCGTAAATGAATGACTCTTTCACTGAAACAAACAAGCAAACAAAAAAAGAATCAAAAAATAGACAAATAACTAATATAAATAAATAATATAAGTTATAGTTAAAAGTAGGCTAATTTTTTTTTTAATAGAACAGATAAGGGGCCGAAATTGTTTAATTGTTAACCTAGGATGGTTACTGAAGAAAGCAGAACAAATTGTCCTATTCTCTGGGCTTACTGACTCTAATTGCTTCAGGTCAAATGCAGAAATAGCATCACAAAAAAATCAGGACAGTTTAAGGTTTTTGTAGCAGATGTTATCTGCATTGAATTGGTCCTCTGTGCAGGTTATTTTGATGTCCGTTCCTGCGGTTGTGTCCTTATAGATAGGTAAATCTCTGTAAACTCATTGTTTGACATCTCTTGCAGTGAGGAAGCAGGGAGCACTGCACCATTAGCCAGAGTGCTAATTAAATATATCCAGCCCCAGTACAGTCTCTATTCTGACATCTAATAAAACACTACAGAGAACAATCTGCCAGGCCAGTCAACAGCTGAGACATTTTTAATATGCTAAATAATGCGTGTAAAAAGATGTGGTCAGAGACAGATAGCCATATGCAGCACATGGAAAACAGCACGCACTTTTGGAGGGAATGCATTGTCTTTTTAATCCCACACTGTCCCCAACCCCATACCACTGAACATAGCCTTACATTAGCAACAATTGCCATTAATCTGTTTCTTCACTCTAACACGCACATGCATATTAACTGGATCAGCCTGAATTTTTTGTGAAGTTAAAAATGATGTCAGATTTTTTTGATGATTTATATATATATATATATATATATATATATATATGCATGTGCACAAGCACAGTGTACATGCAGGTTTTCGCTGAAGAGCCGTAGCTCGTGTCAGCGTGACCTCAGAGTCATGGCAGGCGAACATTACGTATTACTTTGACGTTACATATGGGAACACCCATGGAGATCCCTTGTCAACAGGTGAGCTACTCAGCTCTATACAGGGAGGAATCAGGTTGCACACAGTTAAGGGAACACTGATGTATTTCGGGTCCCGTGGGAGCAGCGCAGCAAGTCGGCACCAGCCGGTCCTCTCACTCACCTGCTGTCCTGGTTCAGGACGCGAGAAGACACGGCCTCTACGCAGAGGTCGTAAAACCTGGCAAAGGTGATGGGTGTCGCCCAGCCTGCAGCTCTAGAAATATCTGCTAGAGAGGCGCCATGAACCAAGGTATAGGATGAGGCAACACTCCTTGTTGAGTGAGCTCTCAAGCCTAAAGGGCAAGGCTCTCCCTGGTATAAATAAGCCAGGGAGATGGCTTCTACCACCCAGTGAGCCAACCTCTGTTTAGTGACAGCATTCCCTTTCTGCTGTCCACCGAAGCATACAAAAAGCTGCTGAGAGCGTCTAAAGCTCTGAGTGCGGTCAGTGTAGAGGTGCAGCGCGCGTACAGGACACAACAACCTTAAGGCTGGGTCTGCCTCCTCCCGGGGCAGAGCTTGCAGGTTCACCACTTGATCGCGGAAAGGCATGGTGGGAACCTTGGGCACGTAGCCGGGCTGGGGTCTCAAGATAACGTGAGAATCAGCCGGGCCGAACTGTAGGCACTCTTTGTCGACATAGAAGGCTTGTAGATCCCCTACCCTCTTAATAGAGGCCAGCACAATGAGAAGCGCTGTCTTCAGCATAAGATATTTAATATCTACAGATTGAAGAGGCTCGAAGGGAGCAAGCCGCAGGCCATTTAAGGCGATGACAAGGTCCCAAGAGGGTAAGAGGTGTGGTCTCGGGCGATTAACCCGACACTCACCCCTAAGGAATCGAACGATGAGCTGGTGCTTCCCGAGGGACGCGCCCTCCACTGCATTGTGATATGCGGCTATGGCAGCGATATACACTTTAAGAGTCGAAGGGGACCAGACCAGACTGACATTGCGCCCTCGAAAGCCAACCAGTCAGTGAACGCGCCCTTCGAAACCGTCTAGACTGTGAATGCTCCTTTCTAGACCGACTAGACAGACATTGCACCCTCGGGGTCCACACTGACTGTGAACGCACCCTCCTGCAACCAATAGTCGATGATAACCCCCTTCTAGACCAACCAGACAGTGAATGCGCCCTCCGCGGTTAGACCGATGGTGGAAGACAAAACCGACTGTGCTCGCGTCCCTCCGGACCGTGACCAAGCTACCTCCACGGGTTGAGCAGCCACGAATGGGGGCTTTGGAGAATCTACAGCTGATACCGACTTCACCAGAGAGGGTGCAGCCATAAGTGGACCCAATGGAGTCTCCAAGCCACCCACAGGCTCTGGAGGTTCTGGCCCTGGGACCTCTCAGTCAACGTGAAGCTCAGGTGGTCGAAATCTGCGGAGATGTGCGCGTTCACTGGGAAGAACGCCATCTTCTCTGTGGTCAGTCGTTCTGTCATAAACGCGCTGTCGCTGCGGTGAAGCGAAACGCCAGATTTTCCAGTGGGCACGGAGGACACGGATAATAAACTGAATAAACATTTAATGAAAAAGGATATAACTGAACAAAACTCACGGGACGAACCACAAACATACAGCAGCGTCGAGGAACATTAATGACTGACATACGAACAAGACATGGGACATTTATACAAAGACTAATTAAACACACCTGGACAAAACACGACTGGAAATGAATGAACATTGATGAGGAAGGTGGGGTTACAAATGAGGAGCAGACACGAGGGAGCTGACAGGTAAATAAACAAACACACAGAATCACATGGCACAAGATACAAGATAACACAGAACTCACGACCGCTGGAGGGTCATCCATTGACCAGAACTGACACACCAGCTAGATTGTGACAATATCATTATAGTAAGGTCATTTAAGATTTCAGATTTCAGGTCACTATGAAAATATTTCCCTCGATTCTGAGTTACAGATTCTACAGTTTTAAATCACAATAATCTAATTTAATTTGAAATTTCTATAATGAAAAAAATATTCAAACCTACTAATAAAATCCAATTAGGTTTGACTACTTTACAATCACATTTTATCACATTTAAATTGCACTGTTCAGAGAAATCTCTTTGTAGGAAAAATACTGTAGACTGAGCAAGTACTGTAACAGTAGCAAGTTCTAGGAAACAATAAACGAATCCTGGGATTTATGGATATATACAAGGTACACTAACATTCAGCAAAAGTTTTATGCAGTATATTGTCTGTCATTTGCCACACAACAGTTGCCATACAGATTAAGGTTTTATAAAGATTACAACCTAATCCTGTGAAATAAGTAAAGAAACAACAAAATCACATGTTAATGCTTTACAAGTACTTCAGAGACATCAAGAAAAATCATGAAAACAGATAGCGAACGATCACCGCAAGGAGATCAAAGTCTTCAAGCAACAGCGCAGAGCAGGAACAGTGAGGAAGACAGATTTGTACCTGGAGACCGATTTGTTTTTCCTGGGCTTTCAGAGTGGCTGTGATAACTGCATTATGTTGCCTGAGCTCTTCTGTAGTGGATCTCAGCACAACAGCAGCGCTGCAGCTTTGGCCTGTGAGAGCTGAAAGCAGTAGAGTGGAACTATCAGTGCAGACCAGCACAGCACTCGTACTGCACACACACCATCAGACGATACATATTCATATCAAAACACAGAACAATTCATGTCATTCATTTCATTAAATGACTCCAAAAAGTAAAATGAAAGTTTTAAAAGTGGCAGTACAAGTTTATGTCTCTATTTAGAGCCATATGGACTGTATTTCAACTGCATGAATGAAGTGGATACCCAACGAATGCCCTACATGTACAATGACTTTGTGAAGAGTAATCCTATTTGTCCTCTAAATAGAGGAGACTATTTTCATTCTCCATTGACATTCCAACATGAGAGCTTTTCCTAAGCTGAGCTGCACACTCACTGATTCAAAGAAGCAGTAAATACTCATACAAAATGTGCTTTTGAAGTCAGTTGTCAGCAGAAGTGAGTTTGTCTTGCATAACAAATGTTTTGCAGGTGAAGGAATTCTGCACACCACATTCATTCATCTACAGATAATCGTATCAGTCAGAAAGTGTACATCTCTGTTTTAATTGTTGAGATTTTCAATAATGCCATTTGAAATGCACTTAAGTGAAGTTTTGAAATGTGGTACAAAGTATCTTAAAAGCATCTTGTGATTTCTACTGTACAAAGTTCGCATGGTCCATTATTAATCTAATTACTGGCTTAGGAATATTGCACAAATAGGCTTTTTTTCCAAAATAATTTGACATAAAATGACAATTGCTTTGAAGTAATATCTATAACATTTTTACAACCCTGAAATTTCCATCCAATTGAAAAATATATATAATAAACTGGATTTAAAATATATTTATTTTATGCTGGAGTCAGCGCATCAAGAGCTACTACGCACAGACAAATCCTAGATACCTGGGCTGTGGAGAAAAAGAACTGGACAGTGGCTCAGTGGTTCAAAGTCCTCTTTTCAGATGAAAGCAAATGTTGCATTTAATTTGGAAATCAAGGTCCCAGAGTCTGGAGGAAGAGTGGAGAGGCACAGAAAGCATGTTTCTTGAGGTCCAGTGTTAAGTTTCCACAGTCAGTGATGATTTGGGCTGCCATGTCATCTGCTGGTGTTTGTCCGCTGTGTTTTCGGAAGTCCACATTTAATGCAACCCCCAACCAGGAAATTTTGGTGCACTTCATATTTTCTTCTGCCGATAAGCTTTATGGAAATCCTGATTTCATTATCCAGCAGGACTTGGCACCTGCTGATGACCACCAATGACCATTGGTTACTGTGCTTGATTAGCAAACACGCCTGACCTGCACATAAGCATGTCGTTACCTCGACAAACAATCTTGTAGCCACAACATAATATCACATTCCGACAAGCAACAAAAAACTAAGTGAGCCGAAGACAGTGATGCAGAGAGACACATTATTGCTTTATAATATTCAGATTAAACCACTGGTGGCAGTTAGACTATTTTAACGATGTCTTTCATGCATTTCTGGGCCTACAGTAGACCATTTTCATTACTTGGCAGTCAATGGGACATCCACAAGTTTTTACCTCTTATTCACCACAATCTTCGTCTCTCCTCACTTGTATGCTCCGGCACATAGATATCTGTACATAGATGCCTCATTACTAACTGTTTTTATGGGCCACGATACGTTGGAAGCTATGTATATATTTACTGTATGTGTATGTATTGTATGCCAGAGCACGTTTCCACGTCACACGCCGGTTGTGAATGCTCTCCGCAGAGAGACAGAGATTGTGGAGTATAAAGAGGTAAACAATGATATAAATACTGTTCATTTTTTTAATCCCTTTTACATTCTTGATTTTAAATTTATACCATAAATTTGGTTTCCTGCAATGGGCTTCATGTAGGTATACACCTCATTCAAAAGTATTTGTGTTTTTTGATATTTGTGTTTGATGAAGTGAATGAGTGAACTGTTGAAATGATTCAAACTAAATTCAGACCTTTTTTGTGACCCACTTAATAAGATCAGATCAAAAGCATGATTTATTTATTACATCATTAGTTCAGATTTTCAAACAGCAGGTAGAAAACACATGCAACAATTACTGCTGAAATGTTTCTTAGATTGCTATATGGTAATCTCTGATGTCAGACAACAGTTAATCAGTAAGATTTTACTAGTATTTCACTGAGGCTCGCGCCCTAGTAAAAAATTGTTTAGCGACTCCCCTGGACTATTAGTGACATGGCAGGTTACAACGGCACTAATATGCATTTACAGAAAGAGAGAGAGAAGTATGAGCTTTAAAAGAGGCCAAGCAGGCCTGCAAACACATCATTTAACACAAGCAGCCTGCAGTCCCCAGAGGGAGGTCAACGCTAGAACATGAGGAAAACATCATAGCTCTCTGTTCTCTCAATGAGGCTTTTAGGTTTCCGCAGCGATGTCATTCTTTTTTTTGGAGGCTCTAAAGATTGAATGTTGCAGTGAAGAAGGTGGATAGCCCTGTGTGAGATATAGATAAAGAAAAATAGAGTGGATTCTGACTGTGAGTGGAGAGAGTGATAGAGAGGGCAGGGAAAGATGAGATTGTGAGAAAGCAATATAGATTGAGGAAAGGAAACCCAATTCTGAGATTGAGAACATTTTCCCACTAATAGCTGTAGAATATTTGCAATGAACTGATGGTCTAACCTGTTACCGCTCAGACTACTCTCATCTGTTGCTGCACTGAGTGGATCATTAAGTGATGTTACTGCTGCAACCTGAGCTCAGCTCATACTGAAAACACTTAAAGAGAGGAAGCGAGTTTAAAGGTTTCAACATTTTTTTATATATTTCATTTGGTGATGCTAGTGGCTGTGAAATGTCACACATCAGCCTTGTACATAATGTCTTTACTAGAGGTCAGAAATTCAGAATTTAAAGAGATTTACCCAAAAATGAAAATTCTGTCATTTATTACTCACCCTCATGTCATTCCAAACCTGTACGTCCTTTGCTTGTCTTCAGAACGTAGATATTTTTTATGAAATCTGAGAGCTTTCTGACCCTGTATAAACAGCAATGCAAGGCCCATGAATGGTAACAAGAATATTGATAAAAGAGAACACTGTACTGAATGTGCACTATATTCTGACACAAAAGATAAGAAACTGATGAAGGAAAGTCGTTTTTTTTTTCTTTGTGCTCAAAAATCATTCTTGTAGCTTCTTTAAATTAAAGATAAAACACTGTAGTTACAAGTAGGGATGCACCGATCCAGATCGGCAGATATGTCTGCGTTTTTTGTCAGTAAAGCCGGTCCTGTAATCAGCGGTAATCACCGGTTTTACTGACAAAACGCGCAAACATATCGGACTACAAGGACTCTTTTACTTATTTCCATATTACCTTTAAGGGCTTGAACATGTCAGTTGCATTGCTGCCTATGCAGGGTCAGAAAGCTCTTGGATTTCATAAAAAATATCTTATTTTGTGTTCTAAAGATGAATAAAGGTCTTATGGGTTTGGAACGACGTGAGGGTAATGCCTACAGTAGTTCAGACTGCACGATTTTCAAACTAGCCACATCACAGATCTTTTCACACTGCATGACTATCTGGGGTAGCATTCAGTCGCTGCTGTGTTCACAGTGCATGATGCATCGGCGACAGGGGTTTTCACACTGCATGACTTTACAATAGGTTACGTGTGCAAGACCGGAGTTCTCACGTGAGACTGGGATTATTACTTAAAATGATAGCAAGCAAAATAAGCTTGCGATACAAATTGCATGTGTGCTTATTTGCAACGAAAAGAAGATTATGGATGAGGATAATTACCTTCTATACCTTCGTAACTCGTCCCCCAACATCCCGCTGCCCTGGATGTTGCTCTCTCATTGGCGGTAGGTGATCGCTGAAGTTATTCAGTCAGAACACATTTTGCACGACATGATTTTGAATCCAAGACGTGATCTGTGAGAATCGCCGACACCCGTGAGATATTTTGCATGCTAAATATCTGGACCTGTCAGTGACATCGCATCGCATCTTTGGTAGTTCACACTGTGTGATTGTCAGTCGTGTGAACGAGCACTGATTTGCCTGTGATTTCAGGCATTTGTCGGCCATTTCTCTAAACCTGTCGGCATGTCAAAATCGGGGCTAAAATCATGCAGTCTGAACTCTGAATTAATTAATGACAGAATTTTCATTTTTGCGTGAATTTTCTTCAAGAACCGGCTCACTTTCTGTTCATGAGATGATACTGAAGTCATCACATCTCATAGGAAGCTAAAGTGCAGAGTCAGAATCAACTTTTTGTGCATCCACAGCCTCCCAGACACTGTTCAGAGAGGTGTACGGTTTACCTTCACTGTAAATTTCCTGCTTAAGAAGGACCCAAAATTTCTCAATAGGATTTAAGTCAGGTGAAGAAGGGGGCCATATCATTAGTTTTCATCTTTTAGACCTTTACTAGCCAGCCATGCAGTGGAGTACTTTGATGCATGTGATGGAGCGCTGTCTTGCATAAAAATCAAGCATCTTGAAAGATCTGAGAGTTGATTTTGAGTCCATTGTCAACCCGACAGGGTCTAACTAGCTCATCTTTAATAATACCTGCCCATACCAGTACCCCACCTCCACCTTGCTGGCATTTGAGTCGAAACGGAGCGTTACTGATTCAATCACGGGCCCATTCATCTGGTCCGTCAAGAGTCACTCTCATCTCATCAGTCCACAAAACCTTTGAAAAATCTGTCTTCAGATATTTCTTGGCCCATTCTTGGCGTTTCAACTTATGTGTCTTCAGAGGTGGTCAGGTTTCAGCCTTTCTTACCTTGGCCATGTCTCTGAGAACTGAACACCTCATACTTCTTGACACTCCAGGTGGGTTGCAGTTGTGGAATATGGCAGCACTAGAGGATAATGGGTTCCAGGTAGCTTTATGTTTGATTCTTCTCAAATCTTTGGTGGTTAATTTGCGTCTTTTCTCCTCAACACGTTTCTTGCGACCCTGTTAAATATTTGCTACAAAACGTTTGATGGTTCTGTGATCACTCTGCAATATCTTAGATATTTCAAGAGTGTTGCATCCCTGTGAAAGACTTTTTAATTTTTTTTACTTTTCAGAGTCAGTTAAATCTCTTGGCCCATTTTTCCTGAGGAGAAGAATCTGCCTAATAATTATGCACACCTTGATATAGGGTGTTGATTTCCTCAGGCCACACCTGCCCTCATTACACAAATACACATCACCTGATATGCATTAAATACAATAAGCATTCAAGTTTATGCAGCTTGGAGTTCAGATAAAATTATGATATGGTCAAAAAAACTCACTTGCCAAATAATTGTGCACACAGTGTATAATAGGAGCTAAACTGAAATCTGAAGAACATTCTTAATTAACTTCTGAATGATACACATGGATTTTCTTTTTAACATTTTAGGTTTAAACTGATGTGTCTTATTTTAGGTGACATTATCTGACTTATATTTTTTAAATACTGTTTGTAATTACCTTGGTGTGTCAAATGGATTTTTAAGGTACAAACACTAAATAAACACTATATAACTCCAAAGAATCTGTACACTTGCAATAACATTTCAAAGAATCTGAATTCATAACTGAAGGCCGAGGCCTTGTGAATTCACAGACATGCACACTGCTCCTTACATACAAAACTATCAGAACGGCTTTTTCTCTATTACTGTAAAATGCTCTCTTCTCTTTTCAGCTCTGCAGTTATTTGATTCTTTTACTCTCTGTCTCTTTTCAAATGAAACTCTCAGAGCGGTAAAGACAGGTTGCAGGAAGCCCCATCTGCCTGGTCTCCTGGTTGAGTGGGTCATATAGGGGGAGGTAAATAAAGTATGAGCCGGGCGTATGTACTATAGGTCCACTCTACCTGATCTATTACAGTATGACCCAGCTGCTCTCCCTCAGTCCTGATGAGACCAAGAGACCTCCTTACCTAGAGACATGAACACAAATATAGAGGATTCTTTACACAAGGACACAACTTTAAATCTTGAAAAAAGTGTTTATCTGTGTGAAAACATTCTAATAAAGATTGGTTAAATATACTAGAGTAGTTTTTTTTATATATATACACATGTAGACACACACACATATACAAAGTACACACAAATAAATCTACATTTAGAAAGGCTGCTACAGTAAATAATTAAATGCATAGGCAAGTTCCCCTAATTGAAGATTTACGCATACAATATGGGCAAACCTTCTTTTTACGTGTTCACACTCCTTATCTCTTATCCCAACAAGATAAAGGTATTGAGAAATCCCTTTCACCTTAATCTTTTCACTCTCATTAGTTTAAAAGAAACCTACAATACCCAGAGGTAAAGCCCAAAGACTAGAATACTTCATTGTGGATCTTAAGGTGCTGGCAGCAGGCCGCCCTGATTTGATATGTTACACAGTTTTTACTCTAATAAATAAGACTAGGATCTGGGGAGCTTATCCAGGGCTGAAAAAAAAAAACTGAACAAATTTTCAGCTGCCTGTACAGTGATTCGTTCCAGCTGAGCCAAGATTTTCAGCATTTTTAACATAACAGGAATGGGATGAATGCACCCTGCAAATTAGGTGGAATTTCCTCGTCAACATCACTATTGTCCTTCAAGTAATGACTGCAAAACATCTGCCAATATGGAGAATGCACAATACTAGAACTGACACCAATGCTAGAATTTCCAGAGGATACTAAACACCAACCTTGAGACGTTTATAGGCATTTGCAGTCCAGACTCTCCAGTAACATTTGTATATAAGTATGTTTGACCTATTCACTTTAAATATGAGTTGTCATTGTCAACAACCTATATAGAAAGTTAGTCGCTGTGATTTTGCCAAGTAAGATATGATCCTGGCTCAACATTACTGTCCAAAAATATAGACTCTCAATCCCTACTCCTAAACTTAACCCTACCAAACTGTATGCCTAAAATCAGTAGGAAATTATAGCTGATTAAAAGGGTGTAGAAGCATCTAACCCTAAACTAAAACAGATATTTTCTGAAAAATTATCCCTCAAATCTGATTGGTCGATTGGTATAAGCTTGTATTTGCTGAAATCACGCTCACCTAATTATAAGTCATGTTTTATTTCACGAGTTCGCGCTTCCTCATAATAGAGGTAATAAATTAGTAAGCGAATTTGGCATGCTATCCGGGGGGCGAGCCGGGAGGGAGCCCTAATGATTTGAACCTTAGCGAGGCAACCTGATCTCACAGAATTGCGTGAAATAACCACGAACTCTTAATGCATAATTCCGTGTTAGTGTCACGTAATCA
>JAUMHP010000025.1:2159814-2241572 GCA_032361065.1 Enteromius trimaculatus
GTCTGTATTACTCTGTGTTCATCATTAAACAGCCTGCACATGAACCCGCACGTCTCCTCGCCTCGCTATCGTGACAGGCAGTTTCTCACTGTAAATTTTACAGAATATTTTACAGTGTACTGAATGCAATATTGCATAGCTTGTCTGTTTATTAACTGCAGCTCCATTTAAAAACAGATTTACCACTTTACTATATATACATATTGATGAATATATTGCCCAGCCCTAGTTTGTTTCTTACATTTAATAGGCAAATTTGTTTGTGCTATTTTAGAGATTACATGGATTTTATTTACACAAAAATGGATCAGGACTTGTTTGTTTGTTTTTGGACAACATGATATGGTTAGTAGATGAGAGAATTTTCCTCTTTGGGTGAACTGTCTCTTTAAGACTTTACTTGTCTGGCCTTCTTGATAAACAAAGAGGGTTGTAGGTCACAGTATAATCAAAGACAGGAGACCTTGTCATGCCAAGTCCAGCTCTCTTTGGTCACCCTATCCTGCTTACAGTAAAATATAATCATACACAGAAATAGTTCCTGGGAAGAAGACAGGTTTGTAATAATCCCTCCTCTGTAAGGTAAGTAATAACCTGCAAGGTTAAAAAGATATTAATCTTTTTAGCTTACTCGTAAGAAGATTTCACATAGATTTGATTGTGGCATTTCTAATGCAGAAGGAGATTGGCAAAGTCAGAGGCGTGGGTTCAGAGTACCATGATGCCAGCGGTTTCATAGATAATCTCTAGACATCTCAGCATAGTCTGTATCCCACAAACTACACCATTTTATAATAAACTGAGTTTTGCCTGTATAGACATCTTTACATTTAAATGAATTAGCCTTGTTTCAGGAAGGAAAGCAAACAAAATGGTTTTTACAGTACAACAACCTTGTAGGAATTGATATTGAGTATCTAGTTACTCTCCGAGTAGATTTAATCTGACTATCGTGGACCCTAATGAAATTTCCCCACATTAATACTTTATGATCATTTAATCTTCAGTAGGTAAATTCCCAGTTGATGTAGAATTATTGGGGTTGACTGTGGTATGAGTGTGTGTTACAATATTACAACCCCCCCTGGGCCTCCCACTCTTTTCAATGATAATATCACAATATGCTAATCTTCAGAAACACCCCTAGAAAATATAATTAGTGGAGCTAATCACACTGTGTTTGCTACATGAGAGACCACCCACTAGAGCTATTTGGCAGTACTTGATGAAAAAAAATTTAATCTGGGACAATAATTTAAAGGAAGACGGATTCATCAGATAGTTCAAGGCTCAGAAACATAGTAAGGACATCATTAAAATAATCCATGTGACATCACTGGTTCAACCAAAATTTTACGAAGCTTAAAGAATACTTTTTGTGAACAAAGAAAACAAAAATAATGACTTTATTCAACAATTTATCTCCTCTGTGTCTACCTAGAGGACCATTTTGAAGAGGACCACATACATAAACAACATATGCAATGTATGTTGAGTCAGATCAAAACGTAAACAACATATCCACGTACAGTGCTGCTGACACAGAACAGCATATGGTCTTTACATATGTGATACTATCTAGTGCATTAGTGAAATATCAGAAACATTTTACCAGGAAAAAAGCTCAATTATCCATTGTTAATAAAATAGTGATGCACAAAGCACTGCGTAAACAAAAGCCACTTTCAAATCAAGTTTTTGCTGCAAATTCAAACTTAAACCTCATCTCTTGACCTTACACAAAATTAGAGAACCTGGATTCTTATTGAAACGACTGGATTTGGCTCACAAAAGCAGTGGTATTACATGTACCAGTGTTTCTTTCATGCATCATCGAACACAGCACGAGCCATGATGTCTGATTTGTGAACAAATGACTCTTAGGAACCATTTTTGTTTAATGAGTCAAAAGTCCTGGGATCACAACTGACTCCCTCACTGAACTGCAAGTCAGTTTCATGTTATAAGTGATACAAAATGAATCAGAAACCATTCCTGTGATATTTTATAAATCTGGGATTCAGTGGCATCCTTGTCTGTTTTTATTTTGTATGGAGCCCTGAAAAACGTTTTTGGTACGATAATGTGAAATATGTTGTAAGGTAGCACTGTCCTCTGTGTGTTTCAGTCTGTGATCGCCTAACATGTATAAATATCAACCATATCAATGCATCACTCAAGAGGAGCTCAGATTAAGGGGGCTGTAACCCAAGCGTTAAAAGAGTACCATGGAGTGTGTTAGGAATGAGAGGCCTTCTCTGTCAAGAGGATATCTCCTTCTAAGGCATGCATTGCCTTGACACGAACAGGGCAAGGTTATTCCTTAGGAGGTCCAGAACTAACTTGTAAAACTTGAAAATAAAACACACACTTCTTAGGCACATTGCAAGCATGCCATTCCTCATCTTCAGAGCTCTCCTGTGTCTTTCTTATCCATTGTCTGAGAAATGTAATGCTTGGCATGACAATTAGGAGGAATGAGAGTTGAAGGCTCTTCAAATGCTACACAGTTGTCTCTCAGCTTTTTACCATTTTAATGAGACCCTAACTTCTCATATCAATAGTCAAGTCACTTTTATTTATATATCGCTTTTAATACATATTGTAGCAAAGCACTGAACATTATCAAGTAGGAGAACAGAGTGATATTAATGTATAATGATGAGATTAAACTATTCATTTTTCAAATGCAGAGATAGTCTCTATAGTCAAGATGACGAAATCAGGTGTCCCCAACTAAGCAAGACAAAGGGGACAGCGGCAAGGAATCAAAACCCCATTCATGAGAGAATGGGGAAAAAAAACCTTGGGAGAAACCAGGCTTAGTTGGGTCCAGTTCTCCTCTGGCCGGATGCCCAGCACCTAACTTCCAGTTCAATTTTAAACACATGTCAGATTGTGTAAAGAACTTATAGTGTGTGTTTGCGTCTGGATCCAGCGATCTGTCATCTAGGTGTTCTGGTCTCCGATGAAGATCTTCTCTTTGTGTTGATGCACCATTTGATCTTGATACGAACTGAGGAACAGAATAAAAGAGAGACAGACTAATATAAACGTAGATGCCATTCTTTTTACGATGTAACGAGTACATTGTGTGTTAAGGGGAGTGTTCCCGGCTGATCTAATTAATGCAGCCTAACAACCCTTTAATGGATTTAATTAATACATGTGTATTAGTGTGTTATGTGTAAGCCAGAGTAAAGACGTGTCTTTAATCTAGATTTAAACTGACAGAGTGTGCCCGCCTCCCGAACAGTATTAGGTAAATTATTCCAGAGTTTGGGTGCTAAATAGGAAAAGGATCTGCCACTCGCAGTAGATTTTGATATTCTAGGTATTATCAAATGGCCAGAGTTTTGAGAACGCAACAGACGAGGAGGACTATAATGTGATAAGAGCTCGCTCAAGTACTGAGGAGCTAAACCGTTCAAGGCTTTATAAGTAATTAACAAGATTTTAAAATCTATACAATTTTTGATAGGGAGCCAGTGCGGTGTTGACAGAACCGGGCTAATATGCAATATTTGAACAGTGTATTAGTGTTTAAGGACATTAAATTGATTGTTAGATATTAGAGATTTTATGTATTTTAGTATTGGATTTTTAATTGTACATGCTTTTTACTAGATTACTAAATGAAGTCAATCTTCAAAAACACAAATTAATAGTAATTCTTAGAAAATCGCAAAATGAATATCCATTTGTCATTCTGCACAGAATAATGCAATGTGTTAAAGTTGCATTGTTTAAATTTACTTTAGTTTTGACTTAAGTTTGTGTTTTTTTAACTTTTATTAATTTGTGAGGAATAAATAATATTAGTAATATTGGCCACAAAAATGATTATAAGCATTTCAATTATAATATGAAGGCAGAAGGAAATTGTTTTTTTAATCTTTTTTTTTAATGTATTGGTTTTTTAAATGGTTACTTTAAGATGGAAACAGGCCTTTATACTGAAGAGGCCTCAAATGCTGAGGCATTGTCTTTGAACAAGCCTTTTTCTCTGTGTAGAGCACTTTAACATTACATCTGAACATACTTTGACTGTAACGCAAAGGAAATTACGTTGGTTTCAAAGCACATGGTACAAAACGCTAAATAAAGCTAGATTTTCCAGAAGTCTTCACATCAGAAGGTCTTTGCTCAAACACAACACAGACAAGTAGTTGTGGCAGACTCTAAGGCTATGCACACTCATAAACATCATACGTATCAAGAAAAGAGAGTCACCCTTTATCTACATTATCAAATATGAGATGGTCTTTGCATAAGAAAACTCTGGAAATGCTAATGGAGGAGGACTTGGAAGTGAAACAGAAGCCAGTTGAAAGTGAAATGCTTGTGGCTATTCTGCCTCTTTGATTTAAAAGGTCTGGCTTTGAGTTGGCATGCTGAAAACGCTCACAGACTTGAAAGGCTCTATTGACTTTTTAATGATCTTATGTGGCTCTTAATTAATGACGGGCTTGTGGTCTGTCCTCCCCCAACATTGGAGGAGTGGGAACTGACTCTATTAGCAGAGCTCATGGTAATGAATCTGCCACCAGGTGTCACTAAGTCATCTGAAACATTAGCCTCTTCTAAAAGGGACACTGAGGGAGAAAAGTTGTTTTTCTTCCTTTGTGTAATTAAATTAAGTAGCATGAAATGTTACAAAAATTTGATTCAGATTCTGTTATATGGGTCAATGATCTATTTTTGTTATTTATTAGTTTATTAAACAGTGCATATAATAACTTCAGTACACCTCTTTCATAATGAGCATGTTTCAATTTCTGAATTAAATGTAATTTTTATTCTACCAGTATTACCACAGGAACTGTTTACCACTTGAATCACACCGCTTGCATTCGTCACAGTGAGCAATTCATTCATTGTGAGAGTATAGTTTATACAGAAATGTAAAAATGTTTATTTTAAACTGAAAATAATATCAGAAATAGGACCAATGCAGACCCACTGTGACTGTGTGTCCTGGTCATAAACCCTTTTAAAGTTTGTATTTTTCACTTCATGGTAACACCACATGACATTTTTATAAAGTCATTACACTGAAAGTTCAAAACCATATGAAACCAACATGAATTGAAAGAGTCTGTTTTTAAGAACGCAGAGAAAAAATTGCCAACCATTGGTGTTTTAGCACGTCTTTTTAATGCAATTTTGTTTCATATAATCTTATTTAATGGTTCATTACGATAAGGGAACACAAACTAAACAGAGAGATCGCTCAAGCTCAAGCTAATATGAGGCATGGCGAATAGAAAACATCGGCCTAACATCTAGTTTTGGCTTTACCGAACATACCATCATGTTTTCTGGAACACACACCGGTAACATCTGCCGGCGAATGGGTTCGAAGTTGTAGAAGACACTCGGCAGATTCCTCGGCATGTGTGAGGTGACAGACCGATCTGTCCTCAGAGGGACCTTTCACTTACCCATTTACCCAGAACACACTTCTGCTCCACGCTTCTGATTCTCCCCTTGGTTGCCATTCGGCCTGCAGTGCCATTTCCAGTAATAGGGCTTCAAGCGTGATCAACTCCAAGCCTCCTCATCGGAGGGGCAAATGGACAAAACTTGTTTTGGCAAAAGGTGTTCATTCTCTCATCTGGGCACATTTCGCCTTGTTTTCCCTCCCTCCGTCTCGCTCCTTTTCCTCCATGACCCGGTGTGCAGCGGTGCTCTGCACTTGGCTAGTCGTGGCAGCCCAGTTGGTACTTGAGCAAGGCAGTATCATCCCACCAGCAGCCCTCCTAACAGCCCCCCAGCTGGGAGAGAGCAGAGCCCTCATAAAAGTAGCAGAAAGATGCATTAAAGGTAGTAAATATACACATCCAGCTCGGTGAGCTGTGAAAGTTGTGAATTGGTTTTTAAAGCTTTGTTAAGACCAGAAAGCACAGATGTTAAAAACAGGTTCAGATGTAGCGACAGATGGTATTTGATTATGAAGCAGACTGTTCGTGTAATGCAAGGATGCTGCTTCAGCCCAACTGCAAGGAGCCTGTCGGCTCCGAGCTGAGGCGGGAAGCCCCAGAGGTTCGCGAAAAGTATGAAAAAGAACCCAGAGGAAGAGAGCCTGATGCTTTTCACCATGTCTGTCCATGTTGTTTGGATTCAGCCATAAGCTCTGGTACCAAACAGATACAGCTGCATCTGAAGTTGTATGTAATGCCAGAAGGAATCATGAGGTCATTGTCTTCTTGATAAAGGGAAGGTCACACACGCCTGTTAGTGCTAGATCTACATAACCAAAACAAAATGCCCCAATCTGACAGAGGTTGGCCCGGTGCGCCGCTTACATGAGCTTTAGGATGTTTAAACTAGAAAAAAACGTTTTATTCTTTCCAGTCTTTCATGAAAAAAATAACACGCGCTTACAACACAGCGATCAAAATTCATTCTACCTCACGGACAGGCCTGCCAGAATATCGAACAAAACCTTTATCCACCCTCCGCCTTAATAACAACCAATTAATAACAGCGATCTTTCCTTTCTCTTTTCTGAGAGAGCATCACGGTAGCGACATTATTCTCGTGTTATCTCTTTAGGGAGGGGAGAGAAGAGGGGATGGTGGTAAAATTTTCAACAATGAATGGGCCAACACAAACACAGCTGTTTTATTGTTGTGCTGTTAAGATGTGCTTTTCAAAGGCGTGATGATGAAATCAAACAGAAGGGGAGCGGTGAGCGGCTCTGCTCGTCATTATGGCGCGGAGGGTGGTGGTGGTGGTGGGGGGGTGGGGAGGCTGACCCCACCTCCTGTTCAGTGGAGCCGCTGGAGCGGTCCGGGCCCGCTAAAGTGCCTCTTTGTATCAGACTATAAATTACAGCAGCGGCCGCCCCGCTTCCCTCCACAACGCCGCACGAGCCACAATAGCGTGAGCGCTGCTCTTTTCTCCCCACGCGCACCTTTTTCCGCCCTCTTTCTTTGCAATTAAGATCGAGCATTGATGTGGGTATTTGAAGCATTTTATTATTTTTTTTTGTCTCCGGTTCAGATTGTTCATATTAATCTAGTTGAAATGACACTATTCTGGTGTTTTGATCAAGACAGCTTCATCAAGACATGTCTGTTGTGATATTTGATGAAGTCAACCTCCAGTGGGTCTATTAAGCGTGAATCAGAGACTGAAATACCAGGCCTGATTGGGAATTTAGATTTAAATAGGAAAAAATACCTACTGTATAGACATTTGATAGCAGTAATGTTGAATATATATATAAAAATAGAGAATAATTTGTGGAGAAAATTAGAAGCAGAAATGTAAACTTATCTTACAATGATCCTTCTGTTAAAACTTCATTAAATTTTGAGATGTAAAGTTGCTCTCTAGATTTTTGCAGTCCTTATAGTTTTAAGTGGCATACATTTTATACAACAGCAAAGAAAATAGTTTTTACAAGTCTCATGGCTGTACTTTTGAGACAGTATTGTATTATTGGCTGTACTATGCTATTATAACATTATTTCCTTCAATTGTAATCCAGATTTTCACTTAAAAAAGAAATAAAAAGAATTTTTGTGGTATTTGACAAAGTTCTGCTAAATTAATGAATGAATATTAGTTAAATCCCAAAGCAGGGCTATAAGATTTTTTACTTTTTCACATTTGCATGCTATCAGTTCTTCTGGCAACTCCAAATCTCCTTGTTTTTTTTCTGATTAACACGCTGATCTAAATGATGACAAATGGCAAAAGGAAACACCTGATCTAGGACTTAGTTTTTATTTTGCACAAGCTTGCATATATACTGCACATACATTCAGTTCCGAGGAGATGGAAGGCACACGAGGCACTTTGACTACTGTATTGTGTAGGTGGTAAAAAGCAAAGGTAAAAGTCTGATTAAGTGATTAGAAATAAAAACTTCAAAACACACAATTTTTTCACCTTCCAAACAAGATAGAAGAAAATTTTTGTTGTACATCTTTTTTTTTTCTTTTTCTTTCTTTTTTTTTGTTTTTTGTTTTTGTTTTTTTTTTTGTTTTCAAGCGTCTCTTATGACTACAGTGTCTGAAATTACAATGGCTACCTGGACATAAGTGTCTCTTTATGTCTCTACAGAGTTAAGGAGCTTAGGAGGGCATTTATATTGTCTCTGTCTACCAAATAATATTACAATACATCCCCAGATAAAATACCAAAAAATTGTACACCATCACCAAATAAATTATGATAAATTAAACCAATAAATTATGAAATTCTGCATGACAAATTGACAACAAAATCCACAACGCTATCCCGTTAACAATGTATGTGTATCCTTCAAAACGTATCAAAGAAAATTGTAACAGTTTCAGCTGGAATTACCATACTAGAATCAAAGAATTCCTTCATACAAAAAAAGCATAACAGTGCTATTTACATCATATTGCTAAATCATAGAAAGGCAGTGTTTTCTCATTTTCACTTTGTATTTACATACATGTCGAAGCCAGTGAAATCATGTTTAAAACCCTTCAGGGAGCACACACCTCATAAATACAGCATCAAATCTACAAAGAGTCTTGTACAACACATTGCATTCAGTACAAATAATTGTTCCCCTTCCCAGAAATATAGTCATATACAAAGTTTCAATCTTCCTTTTCTCTTTGTAACATCTTTCTTTGTAATAAAAAACAGTCCCAAACTTAGTTTGGCAATTGATTTGTACAGATCACTACATGACAGTTTTTTTTTTCCATTGCATGAAAACAAATAAAAAATTTGTATGTCAAATGTAAATGCGCAATAGTGTATCACAAGTGAGATTAAACTTTGAATCAAGGTTATTCAGAGAGTTTTTTTCTTCTTCTATAGAGTGTCCTTAATGGAGTGCGAAATGTACATGGCTACATTTAGGATTTTCGACACAAAGCAACAAATGACCCTGTGTAACCACGCAAACAGATCCATCTCATTTCAATATCAAATGAATGCAGACTGATCGAGAACACCTTTGACGGGCAAACCTGAAGAGGTGGTGAGATGAAGGGGAGAAAATAGTCGACTGAGAGCCACTCGAAACATTTAAAACATCATAACACTTCTAAAAGTACAATAGCAAGGAAAAAAAGAAGAGTTAAGATGTTGAACATAACCTCCCTCTGGTTTGTCTTAAAGATGCAGTACAGTGATAAATACAAATAAAAGTCCAAAAAGAGAAACAATAGATAAAAGAAAATAAACAGAAGTCCTTATGGGAACTAAAACTAACGTACTACCATGCGTGTATATCACACACTCCCTGCAAACACGCACATGCACAGGTAAGAGCGCACACACACACTTATGCACACGTATTGCCTCTGTGCTACGTTAAATGGCTTAAAGTACATCAGATTCGCGTGGAACTAAGCGTCATACTTGTTCTTCTTCAAATGGGCTGTAAAAATTTGTTTTCCTGGACTTTGCATGTAGTTCATTACCCGGAACCTATTACTGAGGGTATTTTGTTTCAAAACAAGTAAAATATAACCCTCAGTTTCAATTTGTGCTGTATTTTTTGTTTCATATTTAGTGGTCATATTTAGGTTGTATCATTTCTGTAATATTTTATGCTATATAAATATTAAAAAAGAGAAATCATTTGCTGGTGTAATTAACATTAGGCACAGGCATTTGTCAGATTCGTTAAGTGTGTAAAACACACAATGCCTGCTTGTATAGCTGAATATGAACAGCTGAATTCGACTGAGCACCACTTCATGCGTAAATAGACACAACCTTCTCTTTTAGTTGCAAAACATCACCTTTAATTGAATTAATAGTGATAACAGAATTCCTTACGATTTGAAAGAATCGTTTATTTCTCATAATGCATGTAAAGAAGAATGTATGTCAGCACAGCCTTGCAAGAGACTTGAGAATAGAACGAGGCCAAACATCTCCTAACTTTGTTTTGGGTTTGTTTTTTTCCTTCTCTTTACAATGCATAGTGAATAGCTTGGCGTTTTGTGCGTTGTCCGGGGGCTGTGGATGATGCCAGCCCTGGCGACAGAATGACAGCACCTCATGCTCTTTTGTGCCCATTAATCTAGAAGTCAGCAGGTTTTTTAAGGCATTGTGCTGACAATAATTGCCGGCCTGCGTTTCAATTCATCAGCTGGATTTGCCCAATGCAAACGGCACAGGCTTCCAGAGCAGATCACATGTCCAGCCCTTGCCCTCTACTGCCGACTCTTATTTATGAACTAGGAAGGGATGCACAAAGAGTCTGAAGTCCCTCTTTTCTTTTATGGACACTGTTTTAATAAGAAACTGTGCTTTTTTTTTTTTTTTTTACACTCTAGGGTAGGCTAATCGTTGTAATTGGTTCTGGATCTCTTAGCAGGTTTGCCTTCTAAGAATTCAATTCAAAGAACTTCATTTGCTTCATAAAAATGTACAATTGAACTCAAACAAACTCTCGCTAACATGAAGATTCACTACTGATAAACTGTACACTGCCATAGCATAACCAGATGATTGTGAATATTAAGCAAATCTGTACATTTCTAACAAATAAACTATATACAATCCAGTACATAGAAAGAAGAAAAAAAAAACAGTTTTACTCGCAAATGTTCAAATAATTATTTTCAGCCTGTGTAAACCAAACTCGAAATAATCTTGCAAATTTACGGTCCAATTATAGAGGTGTTCCCAGCTAGCAGGTGGGAAAAAAATCAACAACAACCACAATTCTCTTGTCTTGACGCCGTACGGCACGTGTTTGTGAATTACCGTGTATGTATGAGAGTGGTCTGTGTGTGTGTGTTTATGTTAGCAGTTGTGACAGTGTGCTTTTTATGAGCAAGAATGGTTTCTCAGTGGGAAGGCGTCCATTTTTTTTGTGCCGAACTGGCTTGCCCCAGTATGAAATGGCCATGTTGCTTAGTTACAAGAGAGGCTGCTCCGTGAAGGGAAAAAAAAAACCTATGAGTAGGCCTCCCTCCCTAGAGCCAGTGCTATCAATGTGGACACAAAACACAAGAACATTGGACCCTAGCCAACATAGAAGAATGGCTAAACCAAAAAACAGTTAATGCTGTTTCTTTCAAGAATAACATCAAATATATATATATATATATATTATATATATGAATATCCCACATAGAAAATGTATACCCCTCTTTATTATTATTATTTTTTTGTCCAAAGAATAATTTATTTTCTGTAGCATTGCCATGAGAAACAAGAATACCACATGTCAATTTTTTGTCTTTCTTTTCCTTTCTTCCTTTTTTGCAGCAAGCATTAATAACATTAATGGTAATAATTATATTAATCATAAATAATAATTACATCTATACAAGCTACAAATGCAAGTCTTATTCAGCAATAGTAAAACCATCACACATTGCAAACATCCGGGGATAAAACAAAGCCTTCAACAAAAAATAGACCAATAAAAGAGAGAAAATCAGGGTGTCAGTTCCATTTGTTAACCATTGTGTGGTAAACATAGTAATGCCCGTTTTAAAGGCAAGGAAAAATTGGGTAAGGATTGAATACAGTCAAAACAATCAAGAACTTTATAGACTTTCCCAAAAAAAATAAAAAATTAACAGCTAAGTCATTCAAAAGTAGCCGGGACTTAAAAATAGGAATGCTACCTCTTACTTTGTAAAGATTCGGGAAAAGAAGGGATGATACTTGGTAAGCAATTCAAATCACTACTCATGCAGAAGCTCCTGCAGACAATTGGGAGATTTGAAAATCTCTGGGACCTCACTGTCCAGCTTGCAGATGACCTTGTATATGGCCTTCTTCCAGGAAGGATCAACATCTTTGCCTGCCACAATGGCATTGAAAAACTCCCGTAACGTGATCTGTGCCACTTCCAGGAATCGCTCCGGAACCTGCTGATACACAAGGAGACAATGACATTAATAAACATATTAGGTTTCAATCCCAAGTCTCTGATTAAGAAAGGAAAAGAAAAACAGTAAAAAAAAAAGACAAGTACAAAGGAACAAGAAAATAAGATTCTGTACTGAGACACAAGCAGGACACTTGAAGAGCCGAAAGACCCTTCTGGCAGAAAATGCAAAGAATGGCTGCCAAGTCTGAGAGGACGGCCCCAAATATCGTCACTACACTAATTCCTCTTTGTTTCAGTTGCTGAAACACATTTTGGTGTTGCTGACTTAAATACCTATGTGTTTAGTCATTCAAATCTTTAATATCAATTGTCTTTCCTTTTTTTTTTTTTTAACTGCACCATCAGGGGACGTGAAAGTATTTAATTGCTTTTCAATGGCTACCGTTTTATCGAAACGGGTCAAACCATCACATAACAAAACCTTACAGGCAGTGTTTTGAATGTGACAGAATTTGTGAGGTTGTAACCAAGAGGAACTTATTGGGTTAAACATTACCTGAGCTGTTCCTCTTTTAGAGTCTACTTCCTAGAGGGAGCGAAACATAATTTGTTGACTTCCCTTTATTTGACACAAGATTGTTAACGATGTCTCATAAAATGTCTTTTTGTCTCAATATGCTTCCACTTCTAGAAGGGGAAGGAGAAGATTCCGCCACTGACAGCGGCCCATAAAATACTAAATTCTGCTTTCCTTCTTATCAAGTTCCAGTCAAACTAGATTCTGCAGTATAGCTTGGATACCAAGTTTTAAACTGGAGTTGTAGCCTCTATCGCAAGGTGGAGGAATTTAAGGAAAGTTAACCGTAAACTCTGTGCTCTTGGACAAGGTCTGGACCTCTAACAGCAGTGTTTTCCTGCAATCAGGTAGCATGTAGGGTGCTACTGAGGAGTTTGTTCTCTACAACCAGAACACATCCTTTCTGGCGTGAGGTTGTTGTTCGTGAGAGAGGGCCAAGACCGGGGGCGTACTGTAGACTGGCCCTGTGATCTCTTTAGCACCAGTGACAGTCCCTCTCCGCTAACACTATAGAGATGATTAGCCAGGCAGAGAACTAAGTCACCTCCCCTACAGCTAGACAAGACACTTCCCAGACATGGTGCTTACTGCCACACACACTCACAAACACCCACACGCTCGAACACAGATGGAGAAGCAGGCACGCAGGCAAACAGAAACAGACACAAAGGTTGCAAAAACATAGTGCTGTCATAATAAAAGTGGTACTACAGGTCACAGAAAATGTGCTAGCATTTGAGGGATGCATTAGGAATGGATGTATGGCTTTATCTTCTCTGGAAGTCAAAAGGTGTTTATTTTTTACCATACAGTGGAAGTCAGTGCAGTCTAATGTTGTTTTGGACCCCATAGACTTGTATGGACGGTCACTCTTTGTGTATCCAATTAAGATGCTTTTGAAAGATCCAGAGCATTTTTTCCTCCAACCATCCCGAATCAATGTATTTGCAACAAAGCTCATGACGCCATCTAATAATCATCCTCCGCTGCAAGGTCAAAGTTATAGTCCTATAGTTGGTTTTATCAATGCAGCCCTCCCCCATGGATCGGGATCAGCGCTTAGTTTGGCATCAGTACTATCAATCAGACTCTGACTGCTCCTCAAAAGCCCTGCCAGGTGAGCAGTTGTCTGGACAAAGAATCTCATCCATGCGACCCACACCATCCCCAGCTCCCTTTTTTCCATTAAGTGTGTTAAATATACTGTCATCAAAGGCATACCCTTGTCTGAAAGGCCTTGACCGGTGTGGAAGATGTTTCACTCTGCCGCCACAATCATAAGTGCTTGACTTTTGGTTGTGATACAGTATTAAATTATAGCATGGCTATAAATACTGAACTTATAATGGCAGTTAAACTAGATGGTATGATTCACCGGAGTGTAGTTGATGGCTTGATTGGGTTTATATGCTGTAACGTGCCCTAGCCTGCTTCCCTTTTATGATGTGTTCCGGTGTTAGGGAGTAAATAGCTAAAAGTAGCGACGTTGCTAACTGAATTGAGTAACATAATATCATAGCTTTTCTAGTAACAAGCTATTGTTTTCAACAAGTAGCCCTCTCACACCGGGATGTCTGATTTGTTTGGTTCATTTGGATGATTCACTTTAATAAACTTGGTAAAATTATTGTTTGGTTCACCAACGAGTTTTCTTAATTGAACTATTTCTCTCAAATAGCTTTAGGAAGTCTGACTCATTTTAGTGAATCGGCTCATTTTGGTAAATTATTTTAATGAACTGGTTAAAATTATTAAAGGGATAGCTACCCAACATTCTGTCATTTATTACTCTCACATAGTTTGAAATTTAGACCTTCTCCGGAGCACAAATTAAGCCATTTTTGATTAAATATGAGAGCTTTCTGACCCTGCATAGACAGCAATGCAACTGATACATTCAAGGCTTAGAAAAGTAGTAAATACATCAATAAAATTGTCCATGTGACATCAGTGGTTCAACCATCATTTTATGAATTTTAAGTAGCTTACAACAGTCTTAAAGTATCTCCGCCATTACTGTTGTGCCTGAACTCTGTCCGTCTCAAACGGGTGACATTTTTGTACAGTGCCGTACAGTAATTTCTCCCCTCCTCCTCTCTTTCTCCTGGGGCAAGATCATAGGAAGGGAGGGGGAAGAGAAGAGGAGATAAAAAAAATCCTGCCCAAGTGCTTTTGGCCAGAGCTCTGTCTCCTTCTACTTCTCCCTCCCCGAGGGGCACAGCCTTCAGGGGTCATTTGTTTGATTATGCTGACTGTCCCCAGCCTCGGCAGTACACAATAAAGGCCTGACATAGCAGCCTGCTTGCCTTCTGTGTCCTGCAGATACTCATCACGAGTGTCAGGACATACCAAGGTTAGTGGTCACTGGGACGGCGCTCATAGGCGAAGGGCTTGCCAAACGCACTTGGCTGATGAATGAATGTCACATGGAATGGAGGGGGTGAGAAAGAAAAAGAGAAGAGAGGTTGTTGGGGGGGGGGGGGGATTACAAAGGTTATAGATATCCAACCTCCCCAACACCCCAACTTGCAACATACCCTCTCCCCTTTTTTTTTCACGCTTTTATAAGACATCCACCCCCTCAGACAATGGCCAGCAGCTTTCTGGAAAAACAACAGAATAATTGCACGCAGGAAGAAAGAAAAAAGTGATAAAGGTGCCTTTCTCAAATCTGTGTGGTCTCAGAAGGGAGTCTATCTCTTTTGGATGCTACCATAGTCCCTTAAAAGCAAGCCAGTCTGGTTGGCGGCCATCTTGGTAATGCGTTCGGCTAGCTATATGACCGAATCTATTTGTCAAGACTATATTTCAATAAAATTAATAGATTGAACAATAAAAAAGCTTAAATCTATTTAATCTATCTACAGATTATTTGATGTACGTGCAATTCCTACAGCAGAAAAATAATGACTTTAAAATAATGCAGCAAGTTTTCAACAAGTTGTGGTGTAGCTTGACAAAATGTCTTTCTTGACCAGCATGATGAAGGCTGAATTAGTTCATTATTAGTGAACCAGTTTAAAAAATGATTCATTAATTCTCTTAAGTCATTATGAAGTTCAGGGAACTGTTTCTTAGCAGTCTGATTCATTTAAGCGAGTTGCTTCATTTAGACGATTCACGTTAGTAAACTGATTAAAAAAATTATTGATTGGTTTCATCATGTCTCAGCTACTTTTTATATAATGTGCATGTAGTCTTACACTTGATTGACTCTTTTAATTGAAATGCATGGCTTGCATTGATCCCCTTTAAAATATTTCCTACGCCATTGTATGGAGCAGGTGTGTGCACCTGTTTAGTGCTAATGTGAAGGTTTTATAGCTAATAGATTTGTCTTTATCCAATTTGTGAGAGAGATATGTTCACATCAAATCTGATTCCTTTGCGCAGCCACTGACGCTAACCGCTAACGTAGGGTAAAGCCCAGGAGTGCTGCATTGCTAAGAATATTCCTGTGAGGAATTTCTCCAACTCATTTTTTTTTACCATAAAAGGGCAGTAAAATGCTGACTAGGGAAGAAGACAATGTCAAGGAGAAAAGGGTATTGGTATTTTGGATCCTCTTGACTGCTTGCCTTGGAAAGAGAGAGAGAGAGAGAGAGAGAGAGAGAGAGAGAGAGAGAGAGAGAGAGAGACAGAGGAAAAGAGGGAGAGAGAGAGGGAGAGTTATTCTTGTCACAAACCCTTTTGTCTGCATCTGCTGACTGCTTGCCCATAGCCAGCAGCATGCTTTAACTGTTTTGTCACCTCCTCGCCTCACACGGATCAGCTGTTGTTCTTTTGTTACGGCTATTGTGTAGGCTAAGCCTCTAAGGCCGCTCTGCTGTGCGGTAAACACAGCTGAATCGCACGGCAGACAATTCCACATCAATATTTCATATGCCCTCTTTAGGACTCCTGATTCAGTCAAGTTGAGAGGAAAAATACGCCGGGCACGGTTTAAATGGCCCACAGAGCCCTCGGAGAAAATTAATACTAATAAAGAAAACACTATGTGTGTCGTGGCTGCCTTGTTTTGTGCACGCTGTCACCCTGTGTTTCGTTCTGGGCTGTAGATGATGTGAAAGTGTGAAAAGCGTAAGTGATTACTCAATTACTTCCAGCAGATCCGGCTTCCGATTTTCTTTGCCATGCGTGGCAATACGTCATATTAATAAACTAAAATCAACATTACATTATTAGTTAAAGGAATATTCTGGGTTCACATAGCTGACAGTGTTTCTGGTCAATGCCATAAAAAATAAAGTCAACTTAAATCTGTCTTTCAGAAGTGGAAGTGAATAGGGCGAATGCAATTTTACTGATACAACTTCATTGTCTTGTCAAAGCAGTGTCATATACTCTAAAACCCTAAACTGATCATTATACAAGTGACAAATACACAAGATTTATCTTGTCAAATCAGTAGTTTCATATTTCCCATTCACTTATAACTGCCTTGTCATAACCTTGATTTTTCCTTTTTTTTCTTAAGACAAGGAGAAACAAATCACACCACAAATTCTGACAGTTAAGCTAAATTTGTGTTAAAAAATCACTTTGCGAGATTTTAATTTTTGAGTATCATTACAAATAAGACTAGCTGGCCACTGGTTCCTGCCCTCCAACTTGATCAGTTTTCTGGCAGCACTGCATCCTCAGCGTTGCTGTTGCCAAGGATGAGAGGACACAGAGACTGTCTTATGAAAAGAGGGATATTATATCACCCCTCCACTGAGAAACACAAGACAAGAGGTGAAGGGGGGGAGACATGTACAGCAGTCATGATCAGCGGCCCTGGTACTTCAACCAGCATTCATTCACCCCACTGCGTATGCACTTGGGCCCTCTATACAAACTGGCCCCGAATCGACTCTGTTTGTTTGGTAAATATTGATTGAGGAGAGACTTACCTCCTGATAACTGCCATACAAATCAAGGACTGCGTGGGGAGGGGGAGGAGAGCTGGGCGAATGCATGTGTGGGAAATGTCAGAGATGAGTACCGCAGATGAAGACACGGTCTGTGAAACTTCTGTATCTCAAAAGGCCACAGCATGGGGAACTGAAAGCCCAGGCCCAGCCTCTGTCCCTGCTAAGAGTTTCTTCTTGGGAAGAAAGTCCTGGTTTCCTCACCAGAGTTAATCATTAAAGGGGAAGAGTCTACTTTCCATTTCATTGCGGCTCCTGTTTGATATTGCCTCTGTTCGGAGCTGTTGTATCTCACTGCTTGTATTTGCTCAGGTCAAGCCGTCCAGTCAAAGGTGATAAATTCACCTGCTGGCCAGTAAGATTTCTCAGAGATTGTTGAAACAAGTCTCACAAGTCTAAAACATTTAGATTCAGTGCTAATGATTGATATTGAAATGAAGTATCTAATGATGCATCACAATCATAACAAACAACTATTATTTATTTTCTAAGGGCAGCCTGTCAATCACATTTCATAAATAATCACCATTTCCCTATCTTAAAATTTATTCTGAGAAGTGAATACTTCCCTTTCACTGCTGTTAAGAAAAAAAAAAAAAAATATATATATATATATATATATATATATATGTGTGTGTGTGTGTATATATTTATTTATTTTTTATTATTTTTTAAAGACCTTTTAAAATAAACATAACATCTAAATACCGCAGACTATTTCAGGAGTTTTTTTTGTTTTTTTTCAGGAGATAATGGATTGACAGAGAGCAAACAAGTCTCAAGGCCAGGGGGCTGAAAGCATAAGAGTCCACCCCACTCGCCTCCCACCCACTCACTCTGTTTCTCTCTATCACTGCTTGTCCGGGAGCTAGACTGAACTTCAAAAGAACAACATCCCGTTGAACGCGAAACGTTACACTGAACGCTGGACATTCAGCTCCAGCTAATCAATAGCACATAGAAAGCAAAACCTTGCAGTTTGATAAACTCTTGGCTGGAGTGTCAATCAGGCAAACAGATTGCATGTTTCCCTCTCTGATAAAAATTCTTTCAAAACCCACTGTGATGCAACTGAGCTCCACAAACTGTCCCGGCAACCTTGAAGCAGGCCTAGGTTCTCACTGCAAATGCTGGACAAACATACGCATGCTGCTGCTGATTCTGCATTGGCCTTGATGAAAACTATTTTTCATACTTAAGAAAACTTTGAGCAAGCACCATATGCCCATTTCTCAAGGCACGCTGGCACATATAGTGTGTGTGTGCGTGAGTGGATATATTTGCGTTCACCTTTAAATAAGGTCATTCCTTGGTTCAGGTTTTTTTTTTTTTGTTCACAGTGGATGAAACGAGCATTAAAAAAAGGAATTGCTCAGCCAAAAAATAAAACTGCCATTAGTTACCAGCTTTTGTTTTTTTTTTAAACACAAAAGGAGAACATTCAGAATCAGCTTATAAGAATAATTCAATTCAATAATAATAAATTCAATTCAAATCGCACTGGTCTGGATCTTTAAATTACTAAACTAATATTCTGTGAACCATGTGGTTATAATTTAGTATAATAAGTTGTCAGATGCATTAAAAAAAAATTGACATATCGTGCAAAGTTGAATGCATATTTATTTTTATATCTTTTTGAATGCATTGCGATTTTATTGAAAAAGAAGGACTAGTACATGTAAAGAGAAGAAAGTAAAAGTAAATGGGAAAAAGAAAGTCATAGAGCTTTGGAACAAGAGTGAGTTATAATGAGTTTTCATTTGAGGATGAACTATTCCTTTATTATGCCAAATCTGATTCGCCATATGAGCACGATGTCCTTTCACCCTTCTATATCATTGCATTTACTAAAGCAAACAATGCCACAATGACATGTGCACTTCAAATTCAGGGGCACTAGGTCTCTGACCTGGAGGAGGGTCTGGGTTCAAACCTGCTTGGGCTAAAGGTTATGAAGTCATTTGTCTCAAATTGCAGTTGAACCCCATGAAAGAAGAGAGTGTTTGAGGGAGGGAAAGAGAGAAAGAGGGACATCTGGAGGAGAAGGAGGGGGGAGAGGGAGGACAGAATGGCCTAAGGACTGGAGCAGGCAGGAGGAGGAGAAAGGCAGCTTGGAGTTGGGTCTTTCTTGTCTGGCTGAAGAAAGGATCTGGCACCGAAACTAATGAAGAGAAGAGGGAGGGAGACAGAGACGGGGCGGTCGGGTGGGAGATGTGCCAGGGTTTGGAGAAAGCTGTGCACGAGTGCTACAGATGTGTTTGAACCCCCTGGAGCAAAATAATGACATAATCACCAGTGGTGTCACTGAGCAGACTGCACACAAGGTGACATGGGAGAACATGGATGGAGTCTGTCCGGAAAAAAAGGAGGCCTGTCAAGTCCATGGAAGAACTTTCCATCAAAAGCTATTTGTAGGGAGCCATAAAGACTGGCACTGGCACCGGCAGGTGTTTCTCAGTTTGTGCCACTTCAGGAACTTATCTGTAGGAGGAAGGAGTTTCCACGGGGCTTGCAGACCCTTTAGAAGCTACTTAACACCCTGTTTATGTTCTGTCACAGGTCCCTTCATGACAACAGAATTCCAGCCCATGGCAGGCAGCACTTAACGCTGAGAGGCAATTAAAGGAAGTGGACATTCAGCACCACAATGTCACACTTTAGGGCAGGAAGCATGTGATGCTTGTTGGTGGGACATGGTCAAGTTCATCCTGTGATTTTCATCCGAAAAAAAAAAAACCCATTATACTGTATTTTTATATACTGCAAAAATCTTTCTGTTTTTAAAATAAATAAAAAAATCTATAAAAATCTTGACTCTTTTGCCTAAAAAAATTAAAACTTAATCTCATAAAAAACTAAAATCATTCAGTTTACAGTAACTACGTACATCAATGTTATAATGTTAAGGTATGAAAACAGATATTCATTGTTTAATTTTTTTTTTTTTTACTAATAAGATTTAATTTAAATAAAAAAAGATCACATTTAACAGTTGCATTAAATTATTTGTGTCTTATAAAATTAACTTGAATTAAAGATTAAGTTGTGGCAAAAGTAAATTACAATTGAATATCCAATATAATCTAAAACAAATAAATAAATCTCTAATTTGAGCCAGTAATCAACATGGTACCAATTCACTGTATATAAAACAGGTAAAATAAAACAAGAACAAAAATATAAAAAGTGAATTTAAGACAAAATATCTTTTTAAAAATGTAAAATACATAAAACAAGACAAGTAAATAAAAAAATATACAAATTTGGTTATTAGAATATTTTTTTACTGGAAAACAGGATAAAGATACTAAAATTATTTTTGCTGTGTACAAGATGTTCTCGAGCAAGAATATGCAGTTAATAAATTCTTAAGCAGTTAAATGAAACACTCCTATTAGATTTATAGCATGAGGAGAAGAATTAAACTTGAACAGTATGTACTACATCTATGATTTATTCTGTATGTGCCTGTGTGTGTGTGTGTGTAGTAGTTTTCTTTGGCTGGTGGTAAAGACTGCAGGGCTTGGTCCCTCTGCGCAACTTAGTGACCATTAATAAGTCATTTTGTCTGGAAAAAAAACATTGCCTGAAAGCATCACACACTCTTATCTAATTTCTGTCTCTGTTTCTCTGAGTAATATACAATATAGAGTGCCTACAGCAGTTTGGCTTTAAGTCCCTCTAAACTGCCGTCACCAGACAGTTAGGCTGAAAAAACTCTTTGTGTTTGGTAAGCGAAGCAGTCTAAAGTAGGTGTGCTTTCGTTGCACCTTCCATTATGAATTATTAAATTACATCTCCTTGTTGATGTTGCCATTTGTGCTAGTAACGAACAAAAGATAAGTCTTTAATGCAGATTTGATGGCAGCGATTACTCCATCCCTTGCTAAGTACAGTCAGGGCCTCTGGATGTAATGTGCTGTACTGTAGCGTTCTCCAGGTCACCTCCACTAATGATTAACCAACACGCTGAGGAAGTTCAGTTCCCACAAGAGCTGCATGAGAAGAAATCACACAGCCCCTGCGAGTGATCTCATCAACAGAGATACGGGAGCGGATATTCCCTTAAATGGCAGGTGAAAGAAAAAAACTATTTTTGTCAAACCCGAATACTCTTAAACTGCCAGTCTAATTTTAAAATATTGCCTAAAGTGCATTCAATAAAGACATAAAGAGTGTGAGGCTTATTCTATCAGTGGCCGCAATGGGAACAGAACCCAAGTGTCTTCCTATAACTAGATTACTGGAGCTCCTCTGACGTGAAGCATGGTAATAACTAAGCTAATATGATGGGAGTTTGTTTTCATAGAGCTCTATTATGTCGGCTGGGGACATACAGTGTGACGGGGAGCTGTGAAGCGTGGCATTTATAGTTAAGCGGTAGTGGAAAAAAAGAGGAAATGCATTATAGTCTCCTGTCAGTCAGCTTTCCAATGATGAATTGATTCAACACTGTGCATAAGAGCTTGTTAGCGGCATACCGCTAAACCAATTGAACTTGATAGTAACACGTAGAAGTATTTTTATATCCTATTTGTATTATTAGTAATACATCTTTTAAAATTCTCTTACTTGTAAAACAAGTAGTTTTTATCCTGTAATGGTAAGTGTCAGTCCATCAGACAGTATGATCTAATTAGACAGAGGAAGATGATTGTGACCCAAGAGCCCTTGAAGACAATAGTCTGCATCATCTGACCACAGTGACTCTTGATATCACATGACGGGCTAAGGGTTTACCACAGAACACTTATTGTAAGGGGGTGCCATCCCAGCTGCATGTGCACTTGCCACACAATAGGGCATCAAGTCCGACTTTGTCTTCAGTTTCATTCAAGCAGATATTTTATACACTTTTGCTGCGTATAGGATGCAGGTTAAATATCGCAATAAGAATTTTACTCTTTTGTTGGACGTGGTTTTCTGTTCTTTCAAATTAGGGCATAAATGCTAAACTCATATGAGTGAAGTATTACTAATTTAATTTTGAACCTGTGCATCTTGTGAGGTGAATTGTTCTTTTTTAAGTTGCAGGGATAACCATAAGTAAGCCATTTATAGGTTGATTTCCTCTAAAATTGTAAACACAGCAGCTCTGTGATGCTTTCAATACATTACTTTGTTTGTTTAAGCATCCTGACCTGCCCGACAACAGCAACATTAGCTCAACCGATGACGTGAGTTGATGAGCACCAATGACAGAAGGAGGAAACCTGTTTGAAAACAGTCCTTTAGTTTGTTGATGCTAGTGGCCTGTAGAAAAAAAAAACAAAACATGCAATGCTAAACGCTCTTTTTTTCTTGCTTAAAAAATTAAGGAGTTACATCTGTAAGGTTAAGTTAAACCGTGCCTAAAGCGTCCTTTAAACGTCCACCGCTATCTTATAGCACTGTCTGTAGCTTTGAGTGGCGTTATAATAGGAGCGTGAGGTGAGCTGGCAGACCACACTGCGGGTCAGTGTGAGGTCAGAGAGGAAGAAGTGAAACCAGAGCCTGATCCTAAGATGTGCTAGTGTAGCGTGGCACAAGCTAGCTGCTCAAAGATAAACAACAGAAAACTAGCCCTCTGTGGGGGAGCTGTGTGTGGACTTGGGAGGCCAGGACCTCCTGGCAGTCACGATGGCAGCTCTCTACGCTCTTATTGATAACCTTCTTTTCTCATGAGGCAGGGGAGATAATACACTCCTGGAACAAGGGTAAAGGGAGATGAATGTTAGACAATAGACGGTTGCAGTAAAGGGACCATCCGCGCAGTCTTTGAACTTTTCCCTGTCTCCAAAGGACAATTAATAATGAAGGCCTTTGGGGTAGGTCACACCAGGCATGGACAAGAGGAGACGAGAGAAGAAACAAAAGGGGAGAGAAACCTGGAGAAGAGGGGGACGTGTTGGATGTTGTATAATTGATCTTTTTTGAGCGGGAGAGTGTTGCTGGTTGGAGCATCTTATATTGCATCATTTACATTACGAGCTTCACTTGTAGATATTTTAACGTTAATGTAATGCAATGCAATTTTTAATATATTATTCTACTTAATATAACATTTTAAGTCTTAGAATTTTTGATTTTCTCTATACTCTGTTTGTTCGCGCAGCCTGACAACAGCAACATCGGATCAACCAATGGAATGTATTGTAGGCGGGGACCATCTGCTTGAGCGACCAATCGCAGGCGAGGGGAGAGTTTGTTAATTAAAGCCATTAATTTTGCAGTTCCGTTTGTTGACGCTAGCGGCGCAGAAATTACACACTTCACCTTTAAGTATTCCCTTAACTATAACGGTATCTTTTTAACCTTGAAATTTCAGCACATAAACAAAACTCATATGTGAGTGGGAAACAAACAAAGTCTCAAAGTTTCATTCGCTCGATGTGATAATAGCCACAGACACCTGATAGCCTGAAGATACCAAGTCGAGAACTCTTGAAGTCAAAGGAGGTCTGTGTGAGTGTGCTGTGGGTATAAGGCCACCAACACTTTTTCAAAAAGGCTCAGAGATCACAGGGACCAAAGAAAGAGAGCGAGAGACTAAGCCTTCTCTATGCTCTCCTCAGCCGGTTCATGGGAGGAGGGTACAAGGACTGAAGACAAGGCGGGTCTGGGGAGAGTTGGGGGGGAGGACACTCAGGGGGTTTTGACAGAAGAGCCTTGAACTATTTTGTGGCCGAAAGATGAGACCTTCCCAGAGCTGTCATAAAAATGTCTCCTTATCCCAGTGGAGCCCCTGGACCCCACCCCTCTTAGAACTCTTCAATGGTGCCTGTGATGTGATACAGTAAGTGTGAAGACGGCTCCTGAGAACCAGATGTCACAATTACGGGGCCAGGAAACGCCACTTTGGATAACAATGCGTAACTGTGCTGCAAGTTTTAACAGGTGTTCACTTTCTTTATACGATTAAATGCTCTGTAACTTTTCTTTCGATTTTCGGATTTGGTTGCCAAATATTTTTCACACTCCTGTTATTCCAACCCCCCATGCTGTTTGTTTTCAGTGAACCACAAAAAAACAAGTTTTGTAGAATGTTTACACTGCTCTTCTCCATGTAAGATCAGTGCAGCTCTAAAAACACTATAAACGTGGTCCAAATGAGCTTCTAATAGTCCATGTCTTCAGTAGCCACACAATAGCATTATGATGAGTTAAACTATTAAGCACTGACAAGGGTTTTTTAGACTTCTACTTTTTATTTCTCGCACAAAGCTATCATACGACTTTAGATAACTTTGAATATGTTTTTGTATCCCATGTATGAATTTGTTTGCTCTATTTGGGTTCCACTGGAAAAAAAGTAACAGTATACAAGTTTGCAACGACATGGCGTGAGAAAATAATGACCAAATTTTCATGTTCAAGTAAACTACCCCTTTACTAAAATATCATTCTAATGTGTTCATTTAGCTACGCAGGATAAACAAATGATGTTCCCAGACAACAGTTAAGCAGGCCTGTTAGGCTTGATCATATCTGCTTTGTACATAGAGAAGCCCCTTCAGCGAAGAGATAACACTTGCCACATAGCTGGCGGCTCTGTTTTGGAGAAAAGACAAGAAAGAGGGTTTCTCTTGTTTTTTTGGGAACCTTTCAGGGTCCGGACATCATAAGCTGTGTCTATGCAAATGTCCTTGATTGTGTTCATTTGTGCCATTGTCCAGCTAAGACAAACAGAGCAGTAATTAGGAGAGAAACGATGGCGTATCGAGACAGCGCGATAGAGGAGGAGCCGAATGAAGGATAAACAACTTGAAAGAAAACAGCAAGCTTGGTGAGCACAACACACCAAGTGCATTGAAGGCAATTAATGAAGCTCCTTTAATTAAGGCCTTTGCTCATTCCACCATGAGGAATGTGACAATTATGTCATTAAAAAGTTTGTAATGGGAAAGTGAGGGGTGAGTACATTCGAAGAGGATGAAAGACACAAGGCAGCGAAAGGAAGTGCAATGAAAGAGAGGGAGAGAGAAATGACAGGGCCCAACTACAAAAAAGAAAGTCTCAAAGGAGGAGGAAGCACATTACTGGTGCACATTGACAGACTAGATTAACATCAAACGATCAGCACAACAGAGGGTATATTCATTCAGGAGGAGCTAGCAAGGTGGAACTTTGATGATGCTAAATTTGGCAGAAAGAGCGACTTGCTGAATCGGCGAGGGTTCCAGTTTCATGCCTCGCAGTCTGACAGGTGGAGAAGAGAAAATTTAGTACAAAAAAGCCTCAGCATGAAGTGTCCCTTTGCACCGCTAAAGGTTGTGTGACCTCTCTCTGCGGCACGGGCTTGCTGTGGGATGCCGCCGCACGCTAGACGAGACGCCACGTGAGGCGAGTCGGCCCGGTAGGAAAAAAGGAACAGACTAGGGCGCTGAAATTTGCATTAAAGATCGAGTTTTCCTTGCATGGAAAATGAGCATTTGGGAAAGTCTTTCAGGCCGTCCTGCTTGTACACCTGTGTAGCCTTTGTGGCTCTTGATATGCAAAACAATCTCTCCCTCGGTTCAACTTCTCTACCAACAACAGTCTTATTCATGGTGCCCTGCACTTTCTTCCACAGCCATGCAAATCTTGCATTTATATATGAAAATAGGGATCGTGTCCCTAAATATCTTCCTGGTCGTGAAAGGTGTGGCGCGCGCGTTCTCTCTACCTGCAATCACAATAAACCTTGGCTTTGACCTGATCTAAATGAAAGCAAGGGGAGGGGGATGGGGGGCAGATTTTTGCTAATAGTCAGCTAAATGATGATGATGTTGTAAGGATAGTGTTTGAATGACCAGAGTCCCAGTGGGCAGATATTGATAGTGAGCTGAGTGGTAAATGTGAGCTCTGCAAATTGTATTTGACAAGGACACTTGGGCCTGAAGCATTGCTCCCTGTTTGCCTCATCAAACAGACAGATGCATGACTGTGTTTCGGCCAAAAAAAAAGTGGGAAAAAATTCTTGTTCACTTTACCCCAGGAGTACTGCGAGCAGGGGGGGCAGCGTGGGGAGGAAAGGGGGTGGGGCTTATGGGGTGAACAGCTTGCCATTCATTGTCTAATCATATAAAGAGATCATTTAGTTGTTTTAATTTTAAAGCTTTGAACTGCGCTAACGTTAACGGAAAGGATTCAAAGTAATACCTTATGCATCGCTGCGTGAATCTCACCTCGTAATACTGTGTGGCCTGAAAAGGTGAATGCAGTAGTGTGAAACACAGAACGGACGAGGGCTCACCTCAAAATCGTTGGCCTTGTTGTAGTGCATGTTAAGAGCGCGGAAAAGCTCGCAGTCCCGGCTCACGCTCAGCTCATCTGTCCCTGTCACGCCGTCGTTGATGGCCTGCCGAGCGAATTTCTCCATCTGGATGTAGTAGAACTCACGGAAGTTGCTGAACCACTTGATCAGCTGAGATGTGATGCAGCGGTTGAACTTCAGGAGAAAGAGAGAGAGCAGGTGGAAAAAAAGAGAAACACTTGTTGTAATTTTTGTTCAATGCATTTGATATTTATACAGTGCCTTTGTGTTCGTCAGTAGATATAAGTATTTATTTATTAATAATAAAAAGGATTTTTGTTGAAATTATGCATTTTTCTGACACTGATTCGCAACCTATTTAAATGAGAAATATCACACGAGTAATTATTCTTCAGGTAAATACATTTAAGGGACCGACTGGTTTACCTGATTGAATGTTAGTCTCACTTGTTTTACTGGTTTTCATAAAAAGCACATCACAAGTTTTATATTGAGGATAAAAAAATCAAATCATATATAATATTTTATTACATTTTTTCTTCAGGAAAAACTTATACCAAAAGGTTCTGAATATTTAAATCTGAAAGCTAGTAAAATCAGGTGTGACTAACCTCTAATCTGGTTAGCCAGTGAGACCCTTAAATGTCAGGACAACAGATAAGACATTTGTTTCTACAAACGTGTTTACTTCACATTGTCCTTGAGGATGATGGGTAAGCAAACAAACCCGTAGCCGAGACAGATTGGTCAGGGGGTGTTTTTTTTTTTCCCTACAACAAGGCTTACACAGTTGGTGCGGATATTTGCTGTTGTGCGCAAATTCAAACAGTTCAGGGTTGAGTAGATGAAATTATAATTGTGTCAATAGCCCGTAATGCAGTAACGGCAAATTTACATATCAAGTAGCCGAGTTAATTCTGACACGTTTTTCTTTTTTCTCCCAACTGTTAATAATCGATTGAAGTAAGCGGAGTAATTGTAGTAAACCTTGCAACAAGTATGGCTCTAGTTGAATAGTTCAGCTCGGCAGCTCAAAGCTGGCCTTCGTACGCTGTTGTGGGAGCTATATTTGAAGCGCCTGATCCCAGACCAGTAAATACACAGTACTCCGTTTGCCCTGTGTACTTGCCCCATGACCTCAGCAAATGACCTGTGCGACAGCCTTTGGTTCTTTCTGTGTGTGCGCAGCTACGGGTGTATGTTCATGTGTGTGCGTGAAAGCTACGGCTGCCAAGAGTGTGAATGTACAGGACAGCTGAGTTGAATGTAGCCAAGTTAAAAGCTATAAATCCAGCGGGCTTTCTGTTGGCTGCTCTGACATGCAGCCTCCTGCCTTTTGTCATTACGGGTGTTCATCAAGCCTTCATTGCCTTTGCCTCCCCTTCCATATCCTCAAAGAGCATTAATCAAAAATCAACAGCGAGCACTTATCTATCTGTGGCCATGAGAACATACAGGCCTCTGTTTAGATGACAGCTGAGGAGAGAGAGATCGAGCACTAGGAGAAAAAAAAGAGGAAGGACGAGGAACAAAGAGGGGGGTGGTGTTGTCAGAGGGTAGATGTAATTACCGTGTAGAAACTTGTCTCAGTGCTTGCAAATTTAAGATAATGACGCGAACGAGAAATCATAGCGGGGAATCCGAGTCGAAGAAAGAGTCAGAAGCCACGACGGGCTGATAGGTTTCCCCAAAAGGCCAGCCGAGAGCATAATTACCGCGCCACCGCGAGAGTTCTTCTCCCATAATTCAGCAGAAAATGATTAAGTCGTCATCCCGAGGCATCAGTCTGCAGAAGTTCAAACATGTACTTAACCTATCCAGGAATTATACATTTGGCCTGTGTGTCGCCTCTGCCTTCTTTCAGCCTAACAGCGAGCGAGAACTAGTTGAAAAGGAAGAAAGAAAGAGGTGGAAAAAAAAGAACAACCAAAGAAGCAAGGCTATCTGATCTCTCGCTTACCCCCCGTTTCAATAGACGTTAAACCTATTAGGATCTACTGAACTCAAGGGGCTTCTTTTTTTCCGCTTTATCTGCTGAGCGAAATGCACTGTCCAAATTTCCAGACACTGAGATAAGGACCCCCGGCCCCCGTGACGACTTACTCCAGCCCCCCACCACCCCCTTAATTCTTTTAGAATAAGAAACAAAACATTACAAAATGATAGCAGACTGCTCACTGGGGAATGAAAATTGCTTTGACATGGAGATTAGGCTCTTCTATTGTCATAAGACATTGTCTCATATGAGTGGGGCTTGCAGAAGAGATGGATAAAAGGCGAGAGAGGGGGGAATTTTTTTTTCTAGAATGGCTAGTGGATGACATAATGGAGAACGCAGAAAAGTAAGTCCGCATGACATCGTTTGGCAGCGCTGTATAAAGGGAGATTTAAAAAGCATTGTTGCCGAATAGAAATACCAGAGATTCGGGGGACAATGGAGCCGCGTTGCTGGAACGTGACAACTCAGCAATTAAGGATCATGTCATCTGCTTGTCAAACAAAAATAACCAGTCTAGCTCTCTCAGCTCTCTGCCACCCCACGGAACAAAACACTAAATGATATGTCGTAGCACAAAAAAACACTTGCGAACACTCATTTGTCTTGGTGGGATTGTGGGAGAGAAAGTGAGAGTGGTTAGTTTTGAGCAAAAAGTTTTCTTTTTTAGCATTCTGAGTCGAGCTCTTAAATTTTACAGAAGTAACTTTATAAAAAGTTTCTAAAGTGTTGAAATGTAATGCACCAATGAAAGTCTTTGATCACTTACAACAAATTAATAAATGCATCCATTTCTGTATTTATTTATTCACGACTACAACATTTTAACATGCATTTCTTTGTGAAGATGCTTCATATAAACTTAAATTATTAAATGTATTATTATTATCACAAACAAATACATTGTTTTGACACTAAAATGAATACAAATATTTACTTTTTATAAATGAAAATTAAATAATTTTAATAATATTAGTTAAAAAATAAATTTAAAAAAGATAAACAAAATATATATTTTATGCATTTACACTATTTTAGAACTATATATATATATATATATATATATATATATTTTTTTTTTCCAAACTTGATAACTCATGGACTTTGTTTTATGAAGGTGTCTAGAAGAAATTCTGACTTGAGCATGTAACTATAATAACTTTATTAGGATTTATTTACTTGTTTAGTTGCGATCACAATCCACTTGCACATGCTTTGATCAGCAAGAAGAATTAGCAAGATGCACTTGCACAAACACATTCGTTTCATACAAAAAAAAAAAAGAAAAAAAAAATCTATTATTCTCTGATTTCCAGTGCTGTTCTAAGAACACCAAACTCGATGCTTCCCATGGGACACCTCATCCTGTTATTCTCTACCCCCACAAAAAACCTTATATATCCAATGAGCACGCTCAAAAGATTCATAAAACAAATCAGCCTGATGCCTGTGATGCGTCCGGGCAGCAGTTGACTCAGAGAACAGTGTACGGGAGCGAGAGAGCGTTTCACACACTCTTGCTCACGGGCCTGTGAAAGATTATTCCTCTGGTGACAGAGATCCGCTCTTTCCAAGACACCGGGGGAAGACTTGACCTGTCACTCCGCACGTTTCCTCTGTTAGCCATGGACAATACAGGCTTTCACACACGCCTGGTGGGGACGCTACTTATACGGGGGTCTGTGCATTTTAAGTCCCCCCCTTACACACAGCATGCACTTAGATTGCGAATCTGGGAAAAGTTAAGCTCTATAGGGGGAAGTAAGCTAAGTGCCCCAGTAGGTTACTTGATATTCGGCTGTTAATGGTACATGGTATGCTGTATGTTTAAAGGCAGCCTGGTGACAAAGCCCGAGCGGCTAAAATAATTTCCCTGACCTACGATTGACCTTACTGGAGCTGTCCTGCTGAAACGTATACGCCTCGACCCTTTCGGGGTGACATAACCCCCTGCTCATACTTGCTTTGACTGCTCATAATCAGTGTCACACCATCTTCCTGCTAATACTCCTCTTAACCTTTGACCCTCTCTTATTTAGCCCTCAAAGTCTACTGTATCCAGCCCAGTGGACCACCTCTCCATGATGTGAATACGACATAAGAGATTTATGGTGATTATATTGGGAAGAAATACAGGGGGGCGAGCGACGTGCAAAGGATGAACATGGTAGTTTGGCAGTAAATCACATTAGGATAATGACCCATCACAAGCATAGTGAGTGTGACCTATAATACTCTGTGTGACAAATATAATAACAGATAACAGTTCAAGGAACAACTGTGAAAAAGAGATATTGAGGAAAGACAAAAGTATTATCCGTTACATAAGAGCTAAAATCAGTGGATTGTCACAGTTTCCTGTAGCTTTCCTGTGAAGGGAGGCTGTATTAATCTCTTTATGACCACTGGCTCGCTATGTGAAGTCATACGTGGGAAATGTTCTTGCTCGCTACCTGTAAGAAGCAGCTTCCTCTTCCTGACTGAGTTACAATCTATCATCACCATCATGGTTAAAGTCAAATTTTCTCTGACTCACACGTTTAGCATTTGTACATTCACTGTACTGTAACAGAAGACTTTAGAGCATTGACTGTGTGTGGCATTAAAAAAATTAGGTAAAAAAATGAGGGGCTTTTTTGTTATTACAAGTAGACATTCACTATTAACGCAAGATGTGTTTTGTTTCTAATTTGTATTTTTTTTTTTTTACATTTACACTACTTTTCAAAAAGAGAGAGTTAATTTGACATTTTTGTTTAATTATGCTATTAAATAGTCGCTCTAGTACAAAGGCAGAGGGTTTTTTTTATCATCCGATTACAGACAATTTAGGTAAAACAGTTGTCAAATCAACCTATTTCCCACAGTCATTATTTCCCATTTAGATCCCATCATTATGGTGCCTAAACGTCTTTAATCACTAATTCCTGTAACTTTCGTGGGCTTATACAGCCGTAATTAGTCAGTAATTTATGCTTAATTCCCTTACATACATACTAGTTGATCCAACAAACACATGCCACCCATTGTTCCCGTCTGCTTAAGCAGCCCTGAAAAACCATCTCTCCCAGGACACTGACCTTGTTTTGCAAAATGTTAATTTAATGTGTACAGAATTTCACCGCCTTGTCTAAAGGGGAATTATAATTGGGCCGACTTTAATTTAAGGCTTTGATTAACTTTCTCTTTTGTGGCTGAAAATTACGGTAACAAATATATATAAAGTAGACGTTCTTAAAATCAGAGTTAAAAATGAAAAAGAGATCAGCATATTATTGTCAAGATATTATATCATTCCCTATCAGAGCATAAGCGCTAACAGCGAGCGATGAATGGCAGTACGTTCTCATGAGTATTAAGCTGCTGGCAGATTTAGATGGATGCAACAGAAGCATGTGTGCGAGGATGAGGTGGTCACCCTGGACCCGGCACAGGGGCAGCTGGGAGTGAGAGGACCCTGCTCTCCTCATTTAAATAATGTGGCCTGAATCTGTCACATTATTTCTCCTCCGTATGCTCCCTGTATGATGCATCAACAACAAATTAAGTTGTAAATAAAAGACAATCGCTGCCATTGTTTTGTTTGTGTTGTTGTGCTCCATTTTGTTTGTTTTCTCCCTCCTCCTCCTCCCCGTCCCCTCCCGCTTTCGTTTGTTCGTTTCTGCCGAACCTCTAATTTTCTCAGCTCTTATCACCCTCTGCCTCCCGCTTCCACAGATCGGTTGGGGGTGGGAACTCTCAGAAATTGTCGTCCAGACAAGTTAACAGAGACTAGTTGTATGAAGTGGAGCGACCGTAAAAAAAAAAAAAAAAAAGTAAAAACCGGAATCAGTGTTTAAAATGAAAGCGCAAGTGAGGAAAAGGGAAAGTGGGACTTGTGCTATGCCGTGTTGTTCTCCTCTCGGAGATTAAGGCCAGTTATTTTAATTGGGGGGTGGAGGGATGGGGGAGCCGGCCGTCTGTTTAGGACCCATCTGGACTAGTGGGACAGCGCTACTTCACACGACATAGTTAACGGTCAACGGCGAACTCACCTTCACGTCAGAGAAGAACATCTTCAGCATGTTGGAGCTGGGGTAGCGTGTGTAGAAGAACATCAGCTTGGCCTTCTTCAGATGGTTTGGAGAAAGCCCCTCTTGGATTTGAAATTCGAAGGTTAAGGAAATAATTTTAGACATTCACTAGTACTACAACACTAATGTACTTCTTTACGATGTTAAAATATCAATTAATATATAATCATAATATAAGCCAAGCTTGCATGTATTTATCAAACGGCCAATAATTACAATCATCCCTAATTATTCCCATATTCTGACGACTTCATATTAACACCTACAGAGTCCCAGTCAATGTAGCATTGCAAGTCAATAAACGTCTGCTTATCCCAATAAAAGCGCTATTTATCTGGAGGTGGCACTGCCCTCTAGATTGGTAAACAGAGGGCAGCTGAGGGGGGTCCCAGGAGAGACCGTGGCTAACCAGAGCCATCTACCCATTACAATTAGCCCCAACCCCCAACCCTCTACCCTGAGCCTCCTGGCACGGCCCCCGCTCTGCCAGTTAGGCCGGCTTTAGCCACATCTGCGCTCCAGACTGGCCCAGCCATTTCCTCTGCAAATTAACGGCTTTATAATTTATCAAAAATGAAGATGCATGTGGGGCTAAATCAATGGGCCCCCACAAGGTCAATTAAGAGGCTCACCCAGCGCTCGCCTGCCCCCCCCCTCGCTATAAAGCATGGCACCGTCAAGGCAGTTCGCACCGAACACGCTACCTCACTGTGTCTGTTATGTAAAACACTAAGCACTGGAACCGTCGCAAGTTAGAATAACAACAATAAATGCATCTACATGTAAGGAACACTGAAAATGGACTGTCTGTGCAATTTCCAAACGTGAGCCTCTTTAATAACGGTTTGCATGTAGATTGACATGTTCCTTCTGCCAAGAGAGGAGGAGAGGAGGAGAACCCTAGGTGACCTCCATTAGGCTGATAGGGAAGACCAAAAGAGCATTACTCTCTTTCCTACCATCTGTCATAATGCATACAGCAAATAACAGCAGTGAATGACAGCGAGGGAGGGAGAGAGAGAGAGAGTTAAGCTGTCTTTTTCACAACAAGTCAGATTTTTCAAGGACCTAAAGGCTCATTTAAAAACCAAGAGAAGGGAAAAGCCCAAGCAGCGGGGCCGCTTCTCAAAAGTGCTTCTTCATGAAATGGAGCGAATAATAGGCCGTGTTGGAGTCTGGAACGAGACGGCTGATAAACACCTTCATAGTTTTCTTTTTTTTGAGAGAGAGAGAGAGATTAATCACATTGAGATGCTCTTTAATCTAATGGGCGATACACATTGAAAGCAACGAGGAAGCGTTCGCAGTTGCCACTGCTCAATCTCTACGCAGTATTTACTGAGCGACGATTATATCAGTTCATTCTGCCCTTCCTCTGCTCTGTTAACAACATTCATAAATCCCAGGTATCTCATTACTCAGTGCCATTAACATTCAAGACATTTACTTTTAAATAAAACAAACAGTTACGGATCTTGGGAACAATGTGTTGAGGATGACTCGACGGGGCTTGACTCAACTAACGCACATTTCCTACAAGTAGACCTGGCTTCCAAGAAAAATACAGCTGTTTCTAGGATACGTAAATATGCGAAATGACAAAATAGATCGAGTAAACACTGGCCCACTCAGTGTAAGACAAGCCGGCCCATAGTCAACATGAATGAAGGACATAATGCAAACATGAATATGAAGTATTTCAGGGGAGGAGAAAAATGGGGCAGCTGTGGTTTATAGCCAAATGAGATACTACATAAACAACGCCACCATAGATGCACTGCATCATCAGGCTTTTTTAGGTCTGGTTTTGTATTAAGCATGTTGCATGTAAGGGAGACAATAACTAGTGAAACGTGATCCAACAGCCAGGTGTAAGGAGAGAAAAGAGGGAAAAAGGACATAGGGATGCTAAATCCATAAATTAATGCTAGACATCTGTTCAGCAATATGAAAGATTAGAGCAACAAATGTACTACAGCAGAGACTTTAGCTCTTGCTTAGAAAGATAGGAAGCGTTTTCAGATTTGTCGGCTGGGAAAAAAATACTTTGATGAATCACTTGACAGTCTTCTGACATAAAAATATATAAATCAGAACGGACTCGAATTGTGTCATTCCACCGGCAAAGTGATTTTGAAATCGAGAAGGTCTTTTATTAAACCACTTTGGCAAGTGAGTTTGAAAAGTGATCTGAGCGATGTCTTCATAGCGCACGTTTTCTTTGCTTCGCTTTAATTGATGAAACCTGAATCTACGTGCAATAGCTGCCTCAGCACTTGAGCATGGAGCTAGCGCAACCGTGAACCTCTGTCCTCGTCTACTATATTAGACATGCAAACTGGCTTCACCTGCCGCCCACCCCCACCCCATTCTTACAACAGCCCTGTGCCAGAGCTGTTCGGTCTCTCTATATGCAAATGATGGGGGAAACTGAACAAGGCTATTTTTCTTGAGATGCAAAGAGAGCACGTGACAAGGAAGATCATGCTGCCCATGGCTGAAGATAATTGGCTGCTTGTTTCTTCTAGAATTTGAATAGAAATTCATATTTGATTAAACACCCTATTTTGCAAATATTGAGAAGTTGTTGTTCAGGTCCCAACTGTGCAGGTGTGCAAGTATACTTACAGAAAAAATTGACGCTGTCTGAGCTGAAGAGTGCTTACTTGGTGAATTCTCTTTGCGTCGTTAGGATCAGCTGTTTTACTAGTTACTTGTAAAACATAATGCAGTCATTTAATTAATAAATTAAATTATTTAATGTTTAATCTTCTGATTTAAAATTTACTGTTTAATCATTTTTATATTGCAGATGTGGTTTTGTTCGTTTTGACTTGATTCAAAGCTTATCAAAGATCTACTAGCCGTTTGGCAAAAGGTTAAAAAGAGGGAAAGGGATGAAAGAAAAGCAGCTACCTGCAAACACCTGTTCACACCAGAGAAACAGGATAAAAAGGCAAGACCTACTGCCAAGCAACAGCAATCAGTGTACCTTTACCTAAAGCAAGCTGGGGCTGTTAATAAGAAAAAGGCTTTGTTGTTTTCTTGAGCTCAAATATACTGTAAAATAAAGGGAGAATTAATTTTTTAAATTACGAAGCTCAACAGTAGGGACGTTTTTACCCTTGTTGCCATTGACACCAGCTGAGCACAAATCTTCCTAAATGAAGCGCTCCTACAATGACAGAAATCTTTTACCATCCTTCTAACACAACTTTCTAGGGCCTCTAAGCAAAGGATCCCACTTGTCCTTTTACTTCCTGGCTTTGAAATATGATTTGCTTTGAGCATTTATGTACAAAGTCTTGCATGCGCTGTGATGAAAGAGAGGGTTTTATTGTGAGTCTCCCTGTGATAGTGTGAGAACAGAGAAGATGGGAGGTATCTTAGCCACGGCGGGGCCTTTCAGCACTTCTCCATATAGCGCACACTTAAAAGCCCCCATCCACTGAGCTCTTTTTAATCTTTGGACTACTAGAGGAACACTGATTGTGAATGTGCCAATTAATGGAGATTCATTGAAATTAAGTTTGCGTCTTTCAAGATCTGTCTGTCATTAATATGGTATTTAAGCTGCACTCTCATCAGAGCTGTCTGATTTTTTTTTTATCTAAACAAACAAAAGTGCAATAAAAAATGCTGTTTTTTAAAAAGGATATTGTACTTCCTGAATATGGAGAGATGTCAGACATGTCCTGAAGGTCTCCGCACTCTGACTTGATGAGGGACAAGGACAAGCCTTCATTCCCTGGGTGTGATGGTGAGATGGAACGATGGTGGCTGAGGTGGTTGGATGACATCTTGGTCCGTAGGCTGGTGGTCTCTCGGGACAGATCCAGAGACTCGGGAGAAGACCTATCCTTTCCTGGGTAAGGCCCTGTTGGGGCACCTAAGGGGCTCTGGAAAGGGTAGCCCATTAGAGGAAGGGGGAAAGGATGGCGGAAAGAGGGAGGACTAAAGCCCATTGTGGTAGATAAGGGTGAGGGGTGCAGGGAGGGGTGGTGGTGAGCCCCAGGTGTGGGAAGAGACACAGTCTGATCTGAGGAGTTCTTTCTCACTACCAAAGGCAGGGCCTCTGTTTGGTCATTCGAGGTGGGCACCTGCATGCTAGCAAAAGTGTCCAGGGGATTAGGAATGATGACATCACCGAAACATTGCAAGCGTTGGTTGGCAGTATGGAAGTTTGGGTTCTCTCCATTGACTGCGAAACGATCGGGGGGCATCTGCAGGGGTGGGAAAACCTGAGGAACTGGGCGTGGAGGCTTAGCGAAGACCTTCACCACGGTGTCCACTACTTGGGACATTGCTGTATTGAGCTCTTGTTTTAGCGTCTCCGCTAGCTGTTTGCCCTCTGCATGCATGGAGGTTGGTCCCTGGCTCTTTCCTCGTGAGCTATCACGCTTGGGTTTGTCCCCCTCTGTCGCCATGGTCTGCTCCCGAATAAGTGCGCATGCTCGATCCAGGAAGTGCCCTGGATCCACATCTGACATCTCGTTGTCGGAGCGATCTGGGACAGAGTCATGGGCGTGATTGTCCATTCTGTCGGAACGCATGCTGTCTTCCGAGATGTTTCCATCTTCGTCGTTCTCTGAGTCAGTGCTGTCGTAAATCTGATAAAACTTCTCTTGCAGTTGCCGGAGCTGCTTTTGCATGTCCTCCAGCTGCAGTTTCAGTTGCCGGCGCTCTTCGTGCTTCTGCTCTTTGCGCGCAGAGACGAGTTGCTGGAAACTCTGCTGCTGCTGCTGTGGCAGTTTCTGCTTGCGCTTGTTTTCCCGGTAGTTCTCACGAGGACTCGGGGGCTGGGTTGCCCCCTCGCGCTCGTTATCACCTGCACGGAGCGTGACACTGGGAGAATGGCTCATCCCACGGATGATGTTCTCCACCCGGGCTCGTTTGGCCCTGAGATGCTCATCTGTTAGCCTCTCCATTTCAAATTGGGTCATGGAGGGCCTGTTGAATGGTGAAAGGCACTCCTGAGGGCTGCCCCGTGAGGAATTGCTGCAAGCATCCTCCTGCTGGATCTCTGAACCGGTGCTCGAGAGGCCACTTCCCTGGAAATTAGGCTCACTGCCTCCATTTTTGGTCAAATTGTTTTTCAGAAGCTGGGAGATAATGGTTGCCCCTGGAAAGGGCATCATAGCGTCTTCATAAGAGTTTGCCCTCTTCAACAGCTTGCGAAGCACGTTGGACTTCTCGCCGTCTGCGTGTTGCACCACAGAACACTCAACATCCTGCTCGGAACCGTGGGGATTCATGGCACTAAGAAAGGTTGCTTTTCCTCTGGTGAAAACCACAGATGCTTGCCCAATAGTCCTCTTCACTCCTATGTCAACTCTTCTTCTCTTGGTTTGTCTGCTTAAGAGGGATGTGCTGTCATGGTCAGGCATCACTGGAACTGTTATTGTGCCATCTTTGAAAGCCTGTCAGCTGGGCACAGCTCGAGAACCCTGGGAACCTGGCCAAAAAGAAAGGACTGATGAATAATTTTCTTTATATGTCTCCAAGTTTCTTGTGGCCAATGCTAAATGCAATTTGAAATAGACTAATGTTCTAGAGAACAACACAGAATCTATTAAAAAATCTGAAGTCAGTCTATTTTCTACTAAATAAAAATTGTTGGCCGCAAAAAGTATACAAAAAGGGTCAGTTACAAACTTGACATTTAAATTATTTAAATAATCTATTAAAAAAAAAAAAGACTGAAATTGCACACAAATCTATATAGAACTGCACACCAAAACTAATTCTCATGTCAGAACCAGTTAAAAATCCCACTGCTCACTTTAGCCAGACATGTCCTGCCACTATTGTGCTCACACAGCCAACTTGCAGGCTTTGTTCACTTTGGTAAGTTTTGAGGTACCCTTGATATTCGCAAAGACACGGCCTTAATATTATCTTTTGGAGTTTAGCAGGCATATACTGTATGTTCCCTCATCTGATTAAAAAAATTTAGTAGGCTATAATACACATCATCAATTAAATTCTGGGTTTACAAAAACAACTGGTTTACAGGCGATCAAATAAATTCTAAGTAAACCCCGTTCGTGGATAATATAGTGTAATAAAAGCTAGTTTTACAAGTTGACGGTGATTTAAGTTTGGCCAACACAGTACATGGCGCTCAAATTAGATGATAATAAGTATGAGTTCTCCGTGCATATTAAAAAGGCAAATATGTGGCTTTGCTCGTTATAAATGTAACGCGCTTTAAATAGACCAGGGTATTTTATCTCGTACTGAGCATAAAATGCACAACTTTGCTAAGCAGATACTGAATAACGCGACTACTTCCTCCAAACATACAAATAAAATGTTATATGGAAAAGAAAAAGTCCAGTAATTTAACGTGGTAGTGTTTTCACATTGACCAGCACGGTCATCGTTTTCAAATATCTAGAATAAATATCTAATAGCCTATTTTGTGACATGCATCATGTAAGACGTAGCCTAAAACAACTGTGCTTCAAGACGCACCAATTAACATAGTCATACGTTTACATTTACAACATCAAACAAATCGGAAATACTGCTTATGCTGTCACTAAATATAGACGCCTGAAAAGTCAAGAAAAAAGGCAACAAAATCTGTTGGTTTTAGACGTCTTTCGCCTCATACGGCCATTGCGTCCTGTGCGCACCTCTTCTCTCCAGAAAATCTCAGGCTTTTCAACTTCAATTCAAAAAGTTGTGTTAGAAAATGTGGTTCATAGTACATATGTTAACGCACACGTTTCGTTTGCTGTGTTAATTAGCCAAAACATTTAGTCACCAGCAAGTTCTCGGAGATTGCAGTTTTGAACCTTTAAAGAGCAAAGAACCCCCCACTCAGTGTCCCAGCCAAACCTAGAGACCCCTAAAAAGGCTAGATATGATCAGTAACACCTTTTCTTCCCCTGTAACTTTTTATCCGAGACATTAACATTTATATATTGTGAAAAATCCTTAGTTTGAAAGTTTATGATTATATATACATGTCATACAATTATGATTTATATATTTTTTCTGCTCGGAGCCCTGATTGAAAACCCTGCCCTATCGGAGTAAAACACTACACGTCAAACCTAAAATATATTATAAACAACCACGTGCGTGACATTCATTTTGTCACTAAACACCAGAAACGGACTTTATGGCTTCATATTCGCCGGCAATTCTTTTCTAAACATAAGATTTTGATGCACCCGTAAACTGAAGCAAAGCTTTGATGTATCTGGTTTTCACGTCAGAAAACGATGATGATGATGAAGTAACGCGTCAAGCTGGAGTGGCAGTAAAAGTCAGAGGCTCTGTATAAGCTAACGCTCCTAAAATAAAGGTTCAACAGTGGTTCTTGGCTTCAACAAATAGCCATCGTTTTTACAAGAACCATTATTTTGTAGTTGGCAGTTTGTAAGATCCAAAAAGTTCTTGATATTAAGATCCATTATAGGTGTTTCGCTTCACTGTCCTTGTTTCTCGGCTCTTTAAAGCAGTAGGCTATAACAGGCTTTCTAAACAACTAATGGATAATAAGCTCTTTGTGAAACTTAAAAGAATCTCCTATGACAGCAGTCTGGAAACCCTACTCTATCGAAACCTTTATTTGTACGAGATACCGTAAATTCAGCGAGCGCATCTATGTAAATGACGCGGCAATTTGTTATTGTCATAAAACAACAGACGACTGACAAAAAGCGAACGGAAGTAATAAAGATACAGAAAATGTAAAAACGGTATTAACACCACAAGGAACGGACTGCCCTATTGCGAAGAATAAGCAGCAAGTTCAGAACTGAACGTAAATGTTTCGCGTCGCCTCTCCAAAGTCGCCAAGCAATAACACAAGAGCGTATTTATACTTACTTTACGGAAAACGCAAGGATACAGTCCCTTTAAATGACACCGGTTTATGATAAAGTTAACAGCAACCGAAGAGCTTGAAGGATAAAGCGATACAGCGCATCACATGAAAAGTCATCAGTAGTGGAAGAAAACTCAGCGCCAGCGCAAATGACAAGGTTACTTACTCTGAAGATGAGAGCGAATTGAGCTTCTTCGCGATAGTGTAACAGAGAATACAGAGGGTTGTTCGCCCTGTGATGAATATTGTAATTTCTCGGGACACGCGAGAGCGAAGAGAGTGAGATAGAGAAAGAGCTCTTGTGCGCCGCTCCTCTTTCTGCATGAAAACTGTGTGTCTCAGCGCACGCGGCCAGGAGGAGGCTGAGAGCGCGCGCTCGCACCAACAAGATTCACTTTAAGACGCGGCTGAAGGAAGCAGGAAGACGGCGCGTCATAATCATTGTGATGTAACGCTCGCACCTACCAATAAGAGCAGTCCGCTGGATTTAGAGGAATACAAAACAAGTGAAGTTGAAGACTCCGCTCGAGCAAAAACGAATGATACGGGGACCTTTGTGGGATATCTGTAAGGATATGCACTTTTTCAAAAATATGTTCTCTGTGTGGATTTTGTTATTGAAGTTATTCTTTACAATATGTACAAGCGCTGTATGTGCTGACTGAAATGTATACACTTTCTCAGTGTAGATGCATGCTCAGCATGATGCATTTAAAATATAAATCGCACCAATGTGTACTATTAAGTGCACTTGTAATGCAACCTTAATTTCCCCCCCAGAATATTAAATACAAAAAATATATATATTTTTCTAATTATTCGTGTACTATTTTATATTATAATATCATACAGTTAATAAATGCGAATAGTATATTTCGTCACCATGTTTAAAAATAAGACTCAACTCACAACATTCATGAAATGTGCTATGCAGGCCCCGAGAAGTGACCGCAGCCTCGACCTCGTGCGTGCCTGGGTTCGGGAAAATAGTTTTGCTTGCCAAGGTTGTCTTTGAGCTATGGGCTTCTTTCTACTTAAGACCTTGCTCTTACTTTAGATCCCTCCTCCTAGCCTCCACAGTCAACAGATGAAGAATATGCCGAAGCTTTGACATGTTCTTATTGTTATCTGAATACGGTTAAACAGACCTCTTTCTTACTATGATAAAACCGTAAGATTACCCCAAAAACGCATGGAATGTTCTTATTTTAAAATAAGTCATGTATTCATCACGTGTGCCTTCACGGCAAAGGCAAAGCATATAATAAACAGTATTTTACAATCGGTCTATATTTTTAATGAAGATTTGACTAATACAAAAGAGCATGTAATAGAAGAGAACAGTAGTCTGAGTTTGATTTACGCACAGAAAATGCACACAGTGTTGCTGTGTGGCACATGTTAACATTACCAATTAACTTGCATTTACAGCTGTCTTGCTCATAGATTTGAATTAACACGCTAAAATAAAGTTCTGCTTTATGGCAGAAAAAAAAGACAGGATTATATGGACACATTATTTAGAGAGCCATTAGCCAATCAAATGTTGATTTCTCACCATCCTATCAGGTGCTTCAGCATGTAAGCAGATTTCTCAAAGCCTTAACCTACTTTTCTGTAGTCGCTGTTCCTGCTCTTTGTTGAAATTAAAAAGTGTATTCAGAACGCGGCACATTACTGGTTTTCCTCAGTAAATGTAGATGTTTTCCCTCTCTTCTTTTTTGGGCTTTAAAGCCACTGCATTGTGTTCTTTGAACGAAATGTGAAGTGACCCTGCACAGCATCGTGAGTAACGATTAAAACATCTTTATGGATGCTAAACAAATTATATTATGCCAGCCAACATGTAAAATAAATCAAGCAGTTCATGTGATACCAGACGTAATTAATTGTGGTATCCTAAAAAAATCCGCTATTGAAAAATCCTTCAAAGCACATTTCAGTGGTCTCATTCATTCCGAAGCATGTTTGGGCTGTCAGAGCAAATGACAGCAGCGCAGCTGTTTGACCTATTAATGAGATTATTTACTGTACGTGTTGATCAAAATTCTTTAGCAAATTTGAGGTAGAAAAGCCATCTGAAAATGCATTCAAAACAAAACTTAGTAGTATTCTTATTGTTATACAAATTATTATTTGCATTATTATTATTTTCGATTATTATTCACATATGCTATCATCTATATTACCGATTTTAATATGTTAGGCTACATATTTTTAATAACACGCGTCCCTCGAGATTTTTACCTGATGGTGAGTATTTTATTCCACCCCCCGACAGTTTTCCTTCTTCAGCACGTACAAGCTGGATTATGTGTCTTTATTTTTATTAACAATTAAAAAAAAAAAAAAAAAACTTTACTTCAAGTTTAGAATAGGATTAAATCTCACAGCAACAAGCCCTTTTCTTTTCCTTGAACGAGGACAAAAGGAAAGGCGTGTTGTTCACTCAGTTTCCATGTCGCAAGCAAATGTTATTGTGGGTGAATAAACGACTGGGAAGGCAGGATTTTAGCTGCAATGAATTTCTTTTCCAAAACAGGTGTTCCAACTTATTTTGTTAGCATCTTTCCCCAAAGGCACGCTCGGAGTGCGAGCTTAGTGGAAAAATACATGACAACATTAAAGCGATAGTGTTTGGAGAAGGAAAACGCCTCTTAGGTGTAGAGGAAACCTGTTTATTAACACCGCCACCTCTGATCTCTCTGTCACCTTTCTGCTGGACACCCAGTCACTAAATGTCTTGGACTCGCTTGTGTTTCGCGAGGGATAAAGTCTAAGCACTTAAATGTCATATCGAATATCATAATAAATGTTAAATGTCTGCGGAAAGTGATTGATTTCATTTTACGCAACAATTTAGTAGCTGTCAATGCCATTGCCAAGTTGAACTATTCTTGCGTTGAACTGTAGAATAAGAATGAATTTAGAAATAGAGTGGAAAAGGGAAAAAATAAAATCAACGAAACTTTATCTTAACAAATAGATAAGGCTACACCGGTTTCACGACGCCGTCTATTTGAAAAGACAATGTGCTCACCTGCTCTTCCACAGACCTTTTTTTTCCCACTCAGCCCCCATATAATACGAGAAGAGGTACTTAAAGATACCGAAATAAATGACTTAGTTTAATTCAGTTGTGTTTTGTATTTGGAACAGGACACGAGTTAAATTCCGATAGCATTGCAACTTTATTTGCTTTCTGCTTCTGAGTTTCAGCATCCATTCCCCTGCTTCACCGCTGCGCTGGAGAGCTACAGTGAGACAGCTATCAGTTAGACTTCACTCACAGTCTGCTTATATCAACCGTGTCAATTATTTAATGGCTTTAAGGATGGTGACATTTTAAAAGAAAATTCCTGTCGGTTATAATCGGATGAATTACGTTCGAATTCGAATTGTTTTTTGGCGCCCCTAGCGAATATTTATTGGCTACGTGAAATGTCTTAGAACGTTCTAAACAAAACACTGAACATCGCGATAAATGATAACAGTATTCGTGTTTATCGATGTGCAGTCCGATACCGACAGCGATTGAACAGCTGTTGCTATGGTTACTACTCGAGCAATGGCGAGTTCCGTTCGCGAGCGTTTAGCGCGATCATGACTTGCAATCAGATTGTTGTGGTTCATGGCAGTGTTTAAAACGCTACTGAAAAATATAAAAAATATAATTTAAATACATTCTGAATATGCTCCCATGCTTCGGTTAGGCTAATTCTTTTAGTAATTATCTTAGTAGCATGAAGTAAAACTGAGTGACTTTTAGGGCTTGTTTGTTTACGCAATTATTAATGCTGTCTAAATAAAGCCAGACATTTGCTTTAGAACCAGAATTTATGATTTTAGCCCCACTGACGTATTTCTATCTCTATGCCCTATTACAATTGTTTAATTGCAGTTTTTAATAAACAGCTCAATAGCCTTCTATTTATTTATTTATTTATTTTTGTGGCAGCATGGCCCTTTTGTGGGTAGTTGTTTAAAGGCCATCCGGAAACACAGCTGACACAAAGTGGATTTCTATTCTATTTGATGTGTTTTGTTAAGGATATGTTCGTGCTGTGGTGTTTTTAAGATGCGTCGGATATTCATAGTAAGCTGGTGCAGTTTGCATAACTGACTGAGAGAGGGTTTGTATAACTTTAATCCATCCCACAGTTAGAGCATACATTTATTCAAAAGACCAAAGTTGATATCCCGAATAAATTAGCAATTCAGATGCAATATCAACAAACAAGGCGAAAAAAATAAGTCAACTGGGCTTCGTATGTCACTTCTGTGGATTACAGATGTCCTGGGGGCTAGTGGTAAAGAGAGGATCAGTGGGATAGACTGCCAACAGATAAACAGTATCTAATGCTGTGTGGACACTGACGTTACCCTTTCATTCTGATCTATGACCTGCTACGTGAACCCTAACGTAAGACACCACTGGAAAACCCTCAAATGTACTTTAAAGCTCAAACAAACAAAATCCTTGAGTACTGGCGTAAGTTTATGTACTCTACAGGACATTTTGCAATACTTTTGCCTCAAAGTCTGTCTTCTGATATGACAGCAATATGTGTTTCTTTGTCTCTAGTTGTGAAGCACTGCGTAATTGTAATATTAGTCTTGTTCCATAATATTCTATCACGTCTCTGAGCAGAACAGATAATATCCCCCACCTTACTAATCACGGTGAAATTGAAAGGCCATATGAGGCAAAGAGAATAGAAGGGGAGAGATGTAATAAGACTAGATTAGGGGTGGCAGCACACAAGAATAGATATAAAAAGGGGAATATTACTGCACTGTAGATGCTGTTGTGCACAAATTCAGTCAGCTTCCAGGGGCCATCAAGATTCAGGGAGTAGCTATTATTCTACACATTAGCGCAGGCTAGCTAAAAGCTCTTATGCTTGAAGGGGTCTTGGAGGTCTTCAGGAAAAAGGATGTGGCACTAAGAGTGGGCAGTGTTTAAGAGACCCCTGGTACTCCGTGAAAATGGGAGGCTCTCGATGTGACAGTGTGACATGCTGGATTCATTTAGAAGACTGTCAGAGCAGGGAATCGAATATGGTATATCGGGACGTGGAAACGATGTTACGACATGTAACCATTTCCGTCACGCTGAAAAATAAGGAGGGAAAACAAAAGAACAGGCTGATGTCCAGATGTGCGGTTACAGAATATAATGGCCTTACAACACGTAAGGTGTTTAAAGTGTGCTCCTATTAATGTAACTGGAGTAAGTTCAGGACTCTTATGGGACTGATGAACCCCAAGCTGTGTTATCAGATACACCGGCTTAATTCTACACGATTATACCTACTGTTTACTGGTAAACACTAACAATCGATGCTGTTTCGTGCCATGGACAGAGTGAAGCCTTAATGCAAACACACTCTAGGTTGAAAGGTCACTTTCTTCAGCTAAAAAAGTGATAGTAGAATCGAAAGAGAGAGAGAGAGAGAGAGAGAGAGATCTTTATTAAATCTATGGATATGGATAGACAAATTCTTTAAATATCTAGCGCAATATAACGTTTAAATCACAGATTGTTTGGGTCAGTAAATACTTAGCATAATAAAAATGACAGATAAATACATTACTTTTGAAATCCTCCTGTTTTTTGTTTGTCTCAGGGCACACTAAACAATTTAGGAAGACTTTTAAAATTATTCATTTGTGCAACCTCCAAAAACACTCCAACGTTTTAACCGGTTGCTTATTCCATAGTGTCCATGTGTATTTATTCATTTCTCTGCTGTGTTTTTTCCCCTTAAATTCACTGCCGAGGTCTTAAACTTAACACGTAATTACACAATCGTGAGCCCTGCCTGTGATAAGCTTTTGAATGAATGAGTAGCCGCTGAGACTAAATTGCTCTCGCTCTCCTGCTCCCTCCTGTCGCGTCTGGCCGTTAGGTCAGGGTTTGAGGCGAGTTGGCAGTGCAGAGAGGACCAGGCCTGGCCCCGTGCCTCAGTGCCTGCGGGACCCTACCCAGACTGCCACGGCCCCTCTGGCCTTCAGAATGAATAGAGGTCTTCAGACACCAGTGCACTGAACTGAGGCAGCCTTTTCAGCAAACAATCCTATCTGCTTCCTCTCCACTCCAGTCCTCCTGCAACTTCACTGAACTCGTCCAGTTTGTCAGGGGGGCTTATTTTTTGTTGTTTTATTTCCATGTTTCCCACTCTGTGAAGAAAAAGGGGGAAAAAAAAGACCTAGAATGCTGGAAATGGCCCCGAAAAAAAAATACTGAGGGGAGAGGACCTTTTAAAAGGCTTGTTGCATCACGGTGTTAGCCTTGATGAAATTGTCAGCTCATGCATGTGCTTGTGGATCTGAATAAAATGAAAATACACACGTTGTTGCTATTTAATGGATGTTTTGAAGAGCAGATTTGCTTAAAACACAAGAGGAAAAAAATCCTTTTTACTGTCTGATCTACATGATATGGAAAATTGTCAGGAAAACTGTTTAGGGAAATGTTCATTTATGTTTACATTTATAAGAGAGGATCACAGGTTCGACTGTATTTGTCTAAACTCCTGTATTGTCCAAATTAGAAGAAAGAAAAGCAAATGTTTGGCGGTTAAACAACACTATGCGAGCTACATTTTTGTAAAGAAGTACTGTTCACTTGAGCATAATCACCACAGAGAGACTGTTCAAATGATGTCACAATATATTATTCTGTGTGCTGTGAACACTTCAATAGCAAAAATGGATGACAGAGATCCGGAGAATGAATAATCACAAAAACAATAGACAATTAGTGTTCATCCCCTGTTTTTTTGATCAAATTGCTGAACACATAAATCGCTACTGAGACAGTCCTTAGGATTTTTTTTTTTCTCCTATAAAAATGAGGATAAAGGATTAATTTGAACGTCCAGAAAGTAGGCCAGTCATGGGCTCTACAGCAGCGCACTTAATGAAAATCAATTAGGATTATCCTTATTCTTCCCTCACTGAAATCACAATACACTTTGCCTCTTTCTTCTGATAAGCATGTAAGGAAAAGCCTTAGGCTGTTTGGACGGTAACAATGATATTACGTCGACATAATATAGTGAAAATAAGTAAATAATTACTAATTAGGCTTATGCTCGCTCTAGCTGAACAAAATTTGTCTTGAAGGAGGACATGATACTTTACTTACTGCACTGAACATGCGACGGTTAATGCCTGATTATGTTAATGCAAGTACTAATATGTCTATTTCTGACTCTGGATCAAATAATGCACTGTTTAAATTGACTCAAGTGGTAATCTATTTGATTAGGGGTGGAGCCACATCAGGTCACAATGTCTGCATTTAGTTAGAGATTTTCTGTCCATTTGATGATGGGTTAGAAAGGTATAGGATATGTTGTTGGAGTTAAACACTGTTAAATGAATAGAAAAAGTCCTATTTGTATTCATAGTATATGCTGTGTTTCTTTGAGATTTTAGTTGGATAATGGCGTCCTGCTGGAATTTGGACAAATCCAATGTTGATCTGGCATCAGAATAAATAAATATGTTATTAAAATTATAGATCAGTATCAGATGCCTTTGAAATGTCCACTAGTCAAAAATTAGGGATTCATTCAAATCCAAGGGTTCCAGGTTTTGCTCAGAGCGTGCTGCATTTATTTGGGTCATTTTCCATGGCTTGGTAAAACGGAGAGGTTTTTTTTTTGGCCACCCATCCACCATATTAAGCACCCCACCTGCTGATGATTACCCATAAACACTTCTTTCTGCTGAGATGTACCTGGCAATTAGTCTTTGAAATGCCCCATGCTTGATTTACCTTAGCAGTACAGGTGAATGGCGATGCACTCAAACTGCTCGACCTCTCGTGGTGCTTTGCGGTTTGTTTACAAGCTTTTTTTTTGGCGCTGAAATTAAATACATAAAAAAAAACAAAACAAAAAAAAAACCTCTATGTACGGGATGCTTATAATTATTCTCCCAGAAGATTTGCTTCCATAATTACAATGCAATACTGACATTTAGAAAAATGCATAGAGGTCTGCTCAGAGCTGCCATGTGAAATATAAATACGTGTTATTATAGTTTGTAATATGGCCTGCGTCATAGATGAATAAGAATAAATGACAGTGCAGTTCTTCAAAGCTGTATTAGTTCAAAACATCAGTGAAACAGGAAAAAAAGACCATGTGGTCTTTTTCTGAACAGTGGTGTGGGCATGTACAGAAAGCAGGACATCTGGCTGGTGTACAGTGGCAACAGGTATTGTTGTTTTTGAATGGAATCTGTGTTAGTAGGCCTGGCTGATTCACCTCTATACAAGATACTAGCGAAAAAAGCTTTTAAGAATCATCAGATGGGATAGTCTTTTTCGGAAAAAATAAATAAAATAACATTCATGCAAAGATAAAACCAGAATTCATTCATTTAAAGGTTCTTCTATTTTTTTTCAAGCAGTAGTTCTCAGTGTCATGAATTGATCGGAAAAAATAAATCAAATTGTTGATTAATGGTAGTCTGTTTAACCTCTTTGCTACACTGATTTACTCTGAAGAAAAAAAAATAGTAATTTCTAACAAATTTCTTGAAAATTGACATAGAAATGGCAAGTAATATGGTGAATTGAATTAAATGTTATATTTTAAAATAGGATGACTAAAATAGTGTTTTCTTATAAATTCCTAATCTTTAAAAAAATAAAAATACAATTATGGATTATATCTGTTTCAAGATAACGGTATTTTTACAGTAGGTCTGTGAGATTTTACAAAGATGTGAATAAAACAAATGATTGTTTTGCAAGGAAATGTTTGATTAATTGTGCTATTGGCTGTTTCTTTTTAATTATTAGTAAAAATTTGCTAGGAATCTCTGATTGAAAATTCCTTATAAAATATATTTTTTTTAACTTTTTTTTTCGTTGACAGTTCAGTTTAGAGTGTTTCACAATTTTTACTGAAGTGATCTGCCTTGTGAACAACTTTGAGGACCTCTGCTGTACCAAAAAATTGCTTCTTTCATTTGATTGGATTATTGTACAGTAACAATATTCCATAATGACAATATCCTATGTAATGATGTATACTTGACTGTTTTAAGATGGGAACAGTTGGTAAATCAGTGTCTTTCAGCGACTGGTGATAATGGATGATAGCGAGAGCGAGAGCGAGGGGGGAAGAGAAATTAAGCGTGTGTTGTTCCTTATGTTAAGGTGATGTGTTGTTCTGCTCATTACCAATGTTTGACCATATGACACGCATCATCTGAGTGTAATGCATTATCCATGAGCTCAGCCTCTCCAAGGAGCCAATCGACTTTCTCAACCTGCTCCTTCTGGAGAAAAACAAACAACAGGTGCGTTTCCCTGTGTCCTTCTCTCTTTCATGTCTTATTCTGTCTGCTGCCACCTTATGAGCATGAAAGGCTGCATTGTTGCAGCAGCGATGGTTATTTGCCAGCTAATTTGTTCAGAATATACTGTACTTTGACATGTTTTGAATTGCTCATGACTGATTGTTGCACTAATCGCCTCTAATCCTTTTATCTGAAGCTTAACTACTTGATCTTAACTAATTTCCTTCCCCTTCCATTTCCGTACACCTGATTTATGGACTTGCAGACATGAATTTTGCCCAGGTATAAAAGGAGACCCCCAAACCATAAAGCTGCATCCTTCGTTAAAGCTCTCAAAGACTTCCTAAAGGGAAAAAGTGGTCATTTCTGCTATAAATCATGGCAGCACATGAGTGAAGGGCAGTGCGCACCTTGTCCGTACACCACCGTGAAGCGTAAAGTAAACCATAACATCCTGCATATTGTGTGACAGAGCCAGGAGAGGTCACTTCCGGTCGTCTGAGAGCGTGAGCACGTGTCTAAACTACTCTGTCTTCAAATAGGTCTGTCCACTTAAGCAATTTTGAGGAAGAACTTTTTTCTCTCTCTTAGTGACTACTTCCTGTCTGAAGAGCTAAATAGGGGAAGTGGTCATTTAACAGAAAGATGGGCCTCTCACTGTCTAATTTTGCGGTGCTTTGTCTGGAGCAGCACTGGTACCTGGGGACTAATTTTGGCTTGAAAAATAGTCCCTGCAGGCAAGTCTTATGTTTTTAGAATGGAAAATCCTTGAAGTCTCCCTAATTACTACAGTATGCTCTGATGCTATATTCTGTGCGTAAAGAGGCGTCACAAATCATCTCAAGTTTTTTGATGGATGAAAGTCAAAAGTCACTGCAAGCGGTTTTTAACTTTAAAAAGTTTACACTTTAATGTTTTGGTTTAAAATCACACCTAAAAGCCCATGAAATATTTTGCTATGAGATAAAAGGGCTTGAGTTTTTAAGAAAAACTCTACAATCAACTGACGTCCATTAATGATTTTCGCACGTGTTGGAACAATAAATTAAAATACGCTGATAGAGGTAATATTTATGTTTTTGTTCTTATTAATTGTCTTATCAACAATGGCGCTATAACAGATCCAGATTGGGAAACACTCTGTAGTTTGATTTCTGGGAAAATTATTCTTATAAATCAGTTTGATTAGGGAATTAAAAACGCAAAGCATCAAAGTATGATTCCTGAACAAATAACTCGGTCATGCTTTATTTTAGGTGGTTTTAACTACTATGTACTTGCATAGAAAATAAATACAATGTACTTATTGTGGTCATATTGTTTTGGAAAACACTTTTGCTGTTATTGAGGTGGGATACGGGTAAGATTAGGGCAGGTTTGGTGGTATGGGTAGGTTTGAGAGTGAGTTAAGGTGTAAGGGATTGGCGAACAGTGTAAATATGAATGTAAATTCAGAAATTAAATACAGATGTAACTACATATAGGTATTTTTTAAAAATGTGTGTACACTAAGTTCATTGTATCATATTATTAATTTGAATGTATTAAGGCCAGCTAATATAAAGTGGGACTAGTAATGCGCTTTTTTCTTTTAATAATCAAAGCATCTATTTGAGAAAATGCATGCTACAGAAAAACCGATCCCAGCTGTAGGACACAACAACTGAGTTGAGGAAAAAAGATCTTTAGCACTGAGTAGATCAAACTTTTTGCGAGAGTGAGAATGATTTCACATTGTCCCCAAAGAGGAGATTTTCCCTTGATCCTTAACTATGGGTTGAGGACAGTCACTTATGTATGAAGTTGTGACAAGCCATAATCCCTGGTGATCATATCTCATAAAATAGAACAGAGAGAAGAGGAATCAGTTTGGAGCATTGGCCCATCTGCCACAATCACCCCACTCCAAATGACTTGGCATCAGCGTTCCCTTTCAGCTCACAAAGACACAGAAGTGCCCGATATCTTGACCCACTTCATTGGTTTGGCCTCTATGAGGATGTCAGCTGAAATGCACCAAAGAATCGATGGCTGTTTGACTAAGGAGAGCCCGTTTTTGTTTCGTACTTTGTGTTTTAAGACTCTGTGGAGAGGATGCAAGTGGAATGAAGAGAGGACAGGAAGGATGTTAAAGGGGATTATGTATGAGTGGCATAATGGGCTAGCTTACTCAAACAGACACTAGCTTCTTTGGGTTCAGTCAGTCATGTATAATGGGGATGACATGCAGTTTATTTTGGATGATGAGGTAATTTCGAGTGGAGGTTTAAGAAAAGAACTGATAGATTGTGTAGTGATAACCTTTTTGTTCATCCTATTATGGGGAAGTGTTGGGCAGTAAACACAGAGGAAGAACCGTGTGTCTTCCTATAATCGTCAACAGGCCATAAAATGTTACGTCATGAGAGAATAAAAGACAACTAATGAATGCGGCCATCTTTATATTTCATCTAGGTCTTCATCTCATATTTTGTACTTACTGAAACACATGTTTTATAATTCAACAGATCCTTTTTCAGGATTTGGGTGAGCTGACAGCAAATTTTACCATACGTATTTGGGTGGTTAAGCACAAGCTAGTTTTAATAGTCATGTTTTGATATAATAAGTAAACATCTGTCACATCAGAATCATTAAATGACACCAGGGAGGCTCAGTTCATATGCCTCACATAATGCATCTAATTGAAACAACAAACATGCCTCACATAATGTATTTTCAACTTTATTTTAGTCTCATATTGCATGAAAATGTTTGCTTCTTTCAGAAAAAAACAATGAATTGGGAATTCTGTTCTGAGCTGATTAGACGCGAATGTAAAAAAATGTTAAATAAGTGTGTATTATTTGAATCAATAAATTATGTTAAACATATCAAAGTGTGTGATGTCTGTGTTTGCCTAAAATGAAATAAAAATGAATAAATCCAAACATTACTGACATTATTTATAATGAATTTGGCATTCATACAGAATAATTTCCAACCTTTATTTTCCTACTGTAAAGTCAAGGGTAAGATACCTCTGAATGTGATTTAACATAATAATATTTTTCTCCGTTTTCTAAATTCTGTAAAATCTGTGTCAAGGATGCAAAGGATCTCTTGAGCAGAGCCAAAATGTTGCTTCTCAGCAAAGTAAATGGACTGTGCCAAAAAGTGTCAATTAGTTTTAAAAGGCCCAAAAAAGCCTGCACAATGGTCCTCTTAATGTATGTGAACTACACTTACCAGATGTCCTTTTTGTTTCAAACAGTTGCCTTGTTTCATGCGAGATTGAACGGTTGGAGTGGTTTAGAGTATCTTTCCCAACCATTAGTCATGGCTAACTCATTAAAACAAATACTTGATTCTTCACCTTTAAACCCATTCTTGTTAAAATAGATGGAATAACTGAGGAGATTCAGCCATCCAGCAAGAGTCCGCAGTGGGAGGAAGAGACCAGTGGCCGTTTCTGAGAATTAGCTGGATTGCTTCCTTTTTTCTACCGTATCTATTGTCTAAAGGAGAAATATGGTTTGTTAAAGTGACACACAAACGTACTGAAATGATTTGACAGAACAAAGAAAGCACTGCGATGGCATATTGTTACCTGTTTCGAAGGCAGTGAGCACTTCACTTCCATCACGGACTAATCTCTCACAGCAGACTGAACTGAAAGTGCTATGTTATCCCCATTTCTCTGTTTTGGTTTCTGAAAGGACATAATAAATACAGTTTAAGGGTCAAGCGGGTAATTTGACACAGTCATAGACCCTTATATATGTATATATTAAACTAGAATGCACTTTCACAATCTCCTGGACAATAGAGATTTCAAATCTCCCATCATACCCGGATGTCTGTACACACCAGTGCCTCATAATATACATGCATAATGTTTTTTTTTTTTTTTTTTTTCATAAAACGATAATCACTCAAATCCTGATTTTCAATCCCTTGGCTCAAGCCGACAGTTTAAATAAAATCACTCCAATCCCACGGGTAGGAGAAATGAAAAGGACAAGGATTAAAAATGGTCAGAGCTCTTTCTTCTCTCATACTCTCCCTGGCTCTGGATTGGATCACGACCCTTCTGTGTGTGCAGCTTAAGAGCAGACGGTGAGCTTTCACTTTTCTTTTTTTTTTTTTTGTGGAGCAGGAATGGGCTTACAGTATTTACTGAGGGACTGGGGGGAGTGTGTGCAACATGGAGCCTTAATTCCATAATCCCACATCATTAGGGTTAATAGGAGACGGCCTTACAGGAAGTAGGAAATATTTTCAGACACATTGGAATTGTTATGGCAGTTGATTAAATGTCTTAACAACACACAAAATGGGAAATGAGGTGGAACATGAGGTGCTAAGACTTATTCATAATTATTATATATTTTAATTGACAATAAAATACTTACATACAGTTCCAGTATAATAATTCTTAACAGTTATAGGTGTGCATTTATGATTTAGAGCTAAAACTATTCCGAATATTTTAATGTCCTGCTTTAGAACGTATTGTAAAGTATACAGGTTCACTTATTCCATGATCTTCAACAGTGTTTGTTTATTTATTCCGTTATTGCAGATCAGTCTAATTAAAAACTTTATCCATAATCTCCAAGCCTCATTTACATATCATATAAATAGAGCATTGTCTTAAAGCACTGTCCTCATCAAGATACAATTTAAAACAACTAAGTCCTTAAGACACTCAGTATAATTACAGTAAAGGTTAATTAAATGCTTTGCATACTTTAATAACAGACTGTGTGTGAGAGCTAGTTTATATTCAATTAATAGTACGGGACACAAACGGACAAGTCGACGACAAATAATATATAAATTGTGTAAACAATAGTGCAAAATCTACTTGAGTTTTAGGTTATAAGTATACAATACAGGGATTTAGAAATAAATGTACACCTAATGGAAATCACATGATTTGTACCTAAAGGTCAAAGATGTCTAATGTCCTCTCTCAGCTTAGAGAGTGGGAGGGGAGAGTGGGGGAATGGAGGGGGTCTCAATCTTTGAGACATCTGTCACAATTTGCAACTTGTATGCTTTTTTTTATAAGCTGTTGATTTCTTGCATGACTGCCCAAGAACTGTGATGTTAAAATGTAGCCTACATTACACAGGGCCGCCCCTTCTGAGACGAGTAATCTTCCCCTCCCTCCACTCGCACTGTGAACTTTATCACGGCTGTATGTTGTGGCAAAATCCCTTTCATCGGATCCCCAGATTAAGGCATTATTCAATTTATAGATAATACAGTAAAACAATGAAAAAGCCCCTTCAGCACAGGCCAGTGGGTGCTTTAGCATCTAGGCTTGTCGCTTGTGAAACTTTCCCAGGACAGTCTCCCAGGGCCTTCTCACTGGTGTTTCAGAGTATGTGAGAGTTGTTTATGTGTAAAAATATAATAAACATTTTTTGTTTACATAATATATGTGTATCTACCATGTATATTTATTATGTATATATAAATTCAAACACTTGCATGCATATTTTTAAGAAAAATATGTAATGTTTATATTTTAAATATATTTCTGTATAATATACATGATATGAATATAAATATATACATGTAAGTACATATAAATATTTTTTAAATATAAGCTGTGTGTGTGTGCTTTTATATGTATATAATATACATATACACTAATAAATATACATCAATAAACAAAAACTTTTATTTTGGATGTGATTAATTATGATTAATCATTCAACAGCACTTGATATATATATATATATATATAAACATGATAAACAGATATCATTTTATTCTGTATTGAAATAGATACTAAAGTTACATTTAAATGGTTCTATAAATTTACTAAAAACATCTTGATGATTCATATGAAACAGAGACAGATAAGAGAAAGGCAAGCATGTTCTGCTATTACCTCAGTTCAATAAACTGTTTTGAGACGTATGTGACGAAGATGTTTCAATTACTACCTGTAGCTTGTTACTATTGCTAATGAAAAAGTTTACTGAAAGGAATAGTTCAGCCAAAAATGACTATTCTGTCATCATTTACTCACCCTCAAGTCATTCCAAACCTTTATGAATTTCTTTGTTCTGCCGAACACAGGCTGTTTTGGGTCACCATAGTATTTTTTTTCCAACTAGGGAACTCAGTGGTGACCCAAAACAGCCTGGTTAAACACTTTTTTCAAAATATCTTCCTTTGTGTTTGGCAGAACAAAGAATTTCATACAGGTTTGGAACTATTTGAGGGTGAGTAAATGATGACAAAATAATGTTTTTGGGGTGAACTATCCCTTTAACCCTTACTTTTAGTTAGTACTCCCCAACACTTGTTCGAAGTTTCAGAAAAACAACAGAAAGCCTCAAGAATATCAGAGAATAAATGCATGTGCTGTCAGAAGATTTGAGATTGCGTGCGGTATTATAGTGTGAATACGGTAAACACTATCGTCAGACCTTAAGCCTGCTTAGATACAAACATTGCTGAAATCCTTATCTCTGTCTCTCTCGGAATCTGTCTCATGGCCATCTGTTCTTGTTTCTCTGAGAAGGAGCTTGGCGTTCAGAGCGTTCATTAGAAAGTAAAAGGCTTTTTCTACTCTAAATCTTCCGCTGTGGCCGGGTACGAGGGTCATGGCTTTAATATCCTCCGCAGTGGCTCCTCTTACTCCTGGGCATATGTTAGGAGTAAGTTAGCATCTGCTTCTTGAGTAAGGATCTGGGATGGCCTTCTGTGCCAAGGATTCTCACATACAGGACTGCCAGTAAAAGGCTATACGACAGCCGCTAGAGACGCTGCTCAACTTTCCTTTTTCCTGATTTGACAGTACAGGTTCTGAATGTGGTTTATACTATATGAGCTGAATAAATTACTATATTTGTTTTGAATTATAGCATGTCTGTATGTATAAATGTATGTATGTATCTATCTATCTGTATTGTTACAGTTTTGAAACCTTTCTTTTTGAATGTATTTGAAAAATATAATATACTACCAATAGTAAGATGTAAAAAATATTTAGTAAATTTCTACTACACACACACACACACACAGATACTAAAATAATTTCTGGGGGATTTTGTAACACTGATGCAGAAAATTCCATAACTGGAATCAATTTGAAAAGAAAATAATGTATTTGAATTGAAAAGAGTTAAATTATAGCAATATTACACAGTTTTACTGTTTTTGTTGCTCTTTAAAAAAAAACACAAGAATAATAATAAAAAATGTCAACACAGTCTTTCAACCAATTTGTACGTATTCGTATGAGGTGACAAATTTGTGCTAATTCGTACCAATTCATATGATCTCACTTGTACAATTTTGCATGATTTGTCTAAAGTCCAATGATGGGCAGGTTTAGGGGCGGGGCTAGGTGTAGGTCATTTGTACAACTCGTAAAATAGGTGCGATTTAGCAAAAAATGAGTGAGGTCGTACGAATTACCTTGTAAAAAAATTTGAAATTTTGGCTTAAATTTGGACTGGTAATGTCTACATATATATATATATATATATATATATAGAAAGTTTTGCTTGCATTTTACACCTGTTATTTATTTCACCTTTTAACACCTTAAAGCAAAGCACAAAGAGCGTGAGGCAAAAGTAAATTCAACAAACATTAGCCTCTGACCTGACCTTGACCTGTCAGCAGCCATTAGCAGTGGTCTACAGATGAACCCAGACCTGAGGAAATGTGTGTGTGTGTGTGTGTGTGTGAGTCATCGGCAGGAAGAAGAAAAACCTTGCACAGAACATTTCTGGGAAGTTGGACCAATAATGTCAGTTCTGAAAGAAACCTGCATAATGGACCGAAATGTACACAAACTCTGATGATAATTGTCGGTAGGCCACTGGTTTAATGCCCTAACTTTATCAGAAAGAGTTCTTTAAGTAAAGCTTTCGGAAGAACCAGGCAAAGCAGCTTTGTGCAAATAACAGGAAAACCTTGCATGTCATTGACACAAAGCATTGACGTTGTGGACAGGCTTTGAGCTCAGATGGAAAAATCACATGAAAGAAAACCGCATCTATAATTAATAAGGAAGAACTTAATTATTATGCATGTTTGAGAGAAATAAAAAAATCCATTAGAGACAAAAAGAAAAAAACACACAGTTTGAGCTGCTTTTAAAAAGTCTTATTACAAAGACGTGGAGAGGGGGCACTTGTGCTTTTAGTCTTAATTTAGAGAAGTCTGTTAAGGGTCTGCTCCTTATGTGCGGTACTTTACCATCATTGTTCAAGCCTCTATTGCTTTATGCATACATATGAATCCTGCCTGAAAACATAATCTAATTACCATAAATGGCCTTAGATTATGAAGGTCACTTTTCCCCACTATGAGCAAAAAAACATTTCACATTTACCTTGCAACAAAGACGTAAGGAATAATAATTCAAAAAGGAGTGAGCACGCTGTGGTCTTGCCAAGGCCACTCTGGACTTGTTGACTGCAATTAAGTTAGTGTTTTATTCTTCATGGGGTGAATCTCAAAATATTCTGCACTTGAGGGTCTTCGAAAAAAAAAAAATTAACCTCTATTAAAGTGCTTATACAGTATTCTGTGATAAAAGACAGTAGTTTAAAACTAACTGATGTGGGTTTTTGAAAATGCTTTGATTTCAAAATAATGATGAATGTCACGGTTACAGTCGAACTCGCCATTAAACACCGGAAATAGTACTAATGCCCATTTGTTACCATCCGGATCCATGTCGACCTTATCTAAAGAAAAAGCACTCTAGTGGATGTTTGAATGTATATTTTTGTTTGAAATTGTAATTTAAAGGATAGTTCACTCAAAAAGTGACAATTCTGTCATCCTTTACTAACCTTCTCTATTATAAAACAAAAGAAAATATTTTGTATGAAAACCTGCACTTTCATTGTATGGACAAAAAGTATTTCTGATAAATATATAATTAAATAGTAACAAAATCATTGTTTTAAGAAGTACTAAGTACTGTTAAATAAACGAAAATACTGTTGCAAAGAAACAAAAACGTCAAGAGCATAACATACAAATTGAATTATTTTCCATATTTTCCATAATTTCATTTGACTAGTACTGAAAAAATACAGTTCAGCCCATGTTTATCTGTAAAAATGGAGTTAGAGGCGTGCAGATCCAAGTGTAGAATTCATGCAGAGTCAGGCAGGCAGGGTCAATAACAGCGTCAGGATCAATACAGACAATCCAGAATCATAAACGATATACCAGGCAAAATCGGGCCAGGCAGCAAACAATCAGAAAACGGGGAACAGACTAAGATCAGCTCACAGGAAAGCAAGACACAGAAAGGAAATGCTCAGAAATGTAACCCAGGGGGAATACAAGACATCGCAATGAGGTGAATGTGTGTGTGACTTAAATAGTACTCCTTATAGGAACCAGGTGAGTGTGCAATAAGTTCCTAACCAGGTGTGTGCAAACAGTCTTAGGCATGGGGTGTTATGGAAAATAGATGCTGCGTCCGAAAACGCTTACTTCCCTACTGTACAGTATGCGAAGCGAGTAGTATGTCCGAATTCATAGTATTTTGAAATTCAGTAGGCGAGAAGTACCCGGATGACCTACTGCTTCCACCCGAATTCTGTAGTACTCCATGGACACTTTGTATCCCATAAGGCTCCGGGAGAGGAGGCGTCATATTTGAAAAATTGAAACGCGGTTCATTTCAAGTGTAAGTACCTCAGGAACAAAAACGTTGTTTATTGTGATTAAACTACACTTATTGAACGGATGACTTATTGAAAGTTTAAATTGTCAAGCTGTTGTGACGACACATGACACATGACAACATCAATATGGCGGATGTAGTACGTCCGAATTCCATTCATACTACCCACATTCATACAATACAGAACATACTTTTTAACGGTCGGGTAGCACATTCAATTTTAAATGTAGTACCTACTTAAGCAGTATCCGATTTTGGACGCAGGAGTTTCTGAGATGATGGTGATGTTCTGAATGGAGTGCCCTCTGGAGGGGCTTGGGGGCAACCCAGCTGGAAATCATGACATTATCTGTTTTGATTATAAATTATTTCTTGTAAAAAAAAAAAAAAAAAAGAAATAAAGAAATTTAAAAAAATAAATAAAAACATAATATCAAACAATTTGAATAATTAGAATAATTAGAGGTCATTTCGTACATACTTTCTCATGTTGTATTATTTTTTGAATACTTTGAGTTGTAACAATCAGACTTTTAATAATTGAATATTTTCAACTCAATAAAGTCATTCAAACTGTCATAGTCATTCTTAGAAACACCTAATTTTTACAGTGAGAACCGATGTCCTCTCTTTCCTCCAAAGTGAAGAGATTAGTGTGAATAAATAGTGGAGAAAAGGGACTCAGGTGCATGTGGTTTGGGTGATCTCACCCCGTCACACATGAGCACACATGACAAAAGTGCCCGAGTGCTGGCAGACCATCAGACCTCTTTGTCTTGTGTGTGTGGGAGTGTGTGTTCGTGAGACTTTCCAGGCCATGCCAAGTTAAGGAGGTTTGGGCCAACACCTCCTGACAAGAGCAGATCAGTACGGAGAGAAGAGAGTAGATTGGTCTTATTCTGATCTTGATCAACCATGTGGCCTGTTCAGTCAGGACCATTACAGTGACTGCTAATATTTGGGATCCTTTTTATTTTTATTGTAGGCACTAAATCACTAAGGAGATTTGTTTATCTTCACCTTTTTATTTTGCACATTTTTATATGTTTATTTTGAAGTTTTAAAAAGCTCCATGAAGTATGTTTTGAATAATAATATTATTATCAATATTGATATCCTTTCAGGGCTTTTTAGTAAGTTTCCCTGACCTAATCACTGACCACAATTTATGTCTGGTACCTTTTCCAACTTTTTAACCATTTCAGTTTGAAATCAGTGTTACCCTGAGAAGAAAAATCATAAAAGAAATGAAAATATTTAAACAAATACCGTCGATCACAAATAAAAAATAAAAATCACAAAAACATATTTAAATAATCTAATTACATTCTAATTTTTTATTATTATATTTTTAATATTGATTTATTTTATTTTTGTATATAATTTGATTGTTTTCATCCCTTATAAAATTGGCAGTATGTTTTGGTTACTGGTTACTAACTAAAAAATAAATAAAAAAATAATAAAAAGAAAAGAAAAAAGATTAAAAAAAAGACATTAAAATCACTTGAGTTCCGAACAAGATACATTGTTTATTTTCAAAATGTCATGTTGAGCATTTTTATTATTATTAAATATATTTATTACATATCATTAATAAGTTAAAGGTACGCTTTTCTTACCCCATTGGCAGACTTTGTTGTTGTCACTTAAAGCTTAAACTTGCTTAATTTAGAAACATTTTGAAACATACAAGACTTTTAGCTTCTTAAATAAATGCATCTTGACTTAAAGATACCTGGAAAACAAGACAAAAAGTTAGAAAATCACTTCCAATGTAACGAGTCCTTGTAAGTGTTCACCATGTTCAGTCAAAAGGGTCTTGGGGTCTGCAAACAGAACATGAGGGCCAATTCATCATGACCTTAAAAAGAGTCCACAGAGAGTAATGCAGCCGCACTCACACTGTGCAAAATTCTCTGTAATGATCAAACAACAGGAAGTAGTGGCCTGATCCACCAGCCCAGCTGTCATACAGTGTGCACAAGATCTCTTTCACCCAAGCCAGTCATGTCAATTTTCCCAGCGACCCCAGGAATCCACATAATGAAGTTATTACACGTTAACACGCGTTAACACCCGCATCTGCGTGCACACACCCCACACAATACAGATGCCTGCGAAATTACACGGCGTATCCTCGCAGGGGTGAGGCTGGAGTTGAAACGCTAAACTAGGGCCGCCCGAAAAAAGCAAACCTGCGAGCCAGGCAGAGTGGTGCACTTTTGATAGACGCTGTGTAGTTGTCAGCCTCTTTGATGTCGTCGGATTGATCTGGCAAGAGCTGGGGGCTCTTTGTTTCTCTCGGCGTCCCCGCGAGCTGTCTGATCCCACAATGCAGTGCGACACCGAATCTCTGGGGTTACCATCATCTGGGCAGGCTGGGCGGCTCGCAAGAGAGAGCCTCGCTGGATTTCTCCCACGTGAGCCGGCTCTCCAGATGGCCTCAAAGAGTCGAGCTAACGGCTCAGCCAACATTTCAGCCCCAACACACACAAAAAGGAAGCAAATGCACTCTAAATATTTTATAGATATTCCACATTCCCTCAATGAAGGAATGACAGACACTGCATATCATAAAGCGGAATAAAAGAGTGATTTTGATGAAAGATTAATCACATCTTTTGCCGTGATTTTCAATACTAGCGCTGTTTACTTGTTCCTGACGAGTGGAGAGCACTCAGAGAGAGCAGGGAGATGAAAGAAACACCTTGGTTGATTGTTCGAGAGCGCCTTTAGACGGCAATCTGAGGACGAGATCAAATAGTTACGCGTAGTTTGATTTCAGGACTTTTGTGACCGCTGGAAAAGGGCCCTGTGAAACACTGGCCCGCTTCGGTCGGTTTCAGGAGAATTTGGGCTCTTGACCGAGAGGAAATCGTGAGGAATGTGGGCGTGTCGTTGGGAAGGGGCTTTGGGAAGCGCCGACTCGGTTTGGTCACTTTTTGGGACAATCCGGGCTCCTGACCAAGACCAGCGCTGTGGGCGTCTCTTCATGCCGGATCGTTCCCCGAAGGTACGTCACCAGCACCAACTCATCCGGTGAAACCAACGTAAGCAGTTTCACTCATAGTCTCGCAATTGGCCTTTTCCGCATCTGATATTTCAGCCGCACGTCAATAGTGGCACTGATGCTCAAAGTAATTGGTGCTTAATTTGTACATAAACAGCAGAGGCAGTTTCCATCACAGCCTGTGTCTTTAGAAATCATTAATCTCTAATTAGGGCCAGTTGGGACCAGCAGTTAGAAGGTTAAAGAGGTTCTGACAGCCCTAATCATTGCTCAGGAAGCTGAAAATATATGCAAAGTCTCAGCAGATGGGGCGAGATCAGCCTCTGCCAAGTGATAACTGTTATTCCTTTGCACCTCCAAAGCTGTCATCCTAATAGGCACATTTTGAATTTATTAATGCTCTAGTTACAGTGTCTGCACAGTCTCTAATGGTATGTCAGCCGGAGAGTGTAAACCAAACGATTAACTCGTATTACCTGGTAATGATAGAAATGTTTGTCATGATTACACTCCCCTCACACAAATTAGCGCAAGAACGCTCAGATCAAGAGGGAGACCCCCGAACGGCTCTTGAGCCAAATTCGCGTCTTGCATTCACTTTTTTTTTCTTCTCCCCTTCATCTGTTTGTTGTGACAAACTGCGACATGCTTATTTATTTTTAACCCTTTCTTTTCCAACAAGAGAACAACAGCTTGGTGCTAAGTGATAGAGCGCTCCGGGCAAAAGAGACTCCGACAAATTAGCGCGCACACATTCTCCGTCTGTTACAACATCTGATCGTAGACCGCATTCTCTTTTTTGGCTTCTCAAATGTAGCTAAGATTTTAATATCTAGCTGTTGGTGCCACAGATGTAAAATTAACAATTAACTGGGCAACTAGGAAGAAACAAGCCACTCTTTTTTCCATCAAACAGGTGGCCTTGAGCAATGAAAAATGCGCTTAGCATCAGCGCTAACGTTTAGACAGCAGCGATACGTATAGACTACTTTTCACTGGCGCACTTCGCAAATCACACAGATGTAGGATGAAAATGCTGGTGGAGTAAAAATGGAACACCCCCCCCCCCCAGCCCCAGATCGTATGCAAAAAAAAAACATAAAACACAACAACAACAAAAAACATGATTAGATGAACTAGACTAACTGGTGAGAATAATTGGCATGCTAGTAAGCAGAGTGCATGCAGTGGTAATTATACACTGCAGTTCTCCGTCCACAGAGCAGGTACATTAACTGGCTAGCGGAAAGAGCAAATTACACTGAAAGCTTTCCTCACCTCAGCCAGTGAGGCTTTGAGATAATAACTTCTCTAAAATATATTCCACTCACAAATACTGCCCTCCTTTCATTCACGCTAGTGGATGCTGCCTCTAAAGACGTGTATTACTATGGCGATGGACAAACATCTAGAATATTCAGCTATAATTTGCGTTTAGATTTACATAGATGTTAAAAATCAGGAGCAATCTTGCTTTTGCAAGACATTAACTAAAGAAATAAATGATAGAGCTATAATTTTACACAACAAACCAAGAGAACACTTAAAATTAAAACAAGAGCGTTATGTACCTTTTTATTTTTATGAATTTTATTCTAGTTTATTGATTGATTGATTGATTTAGATGCCACCAGGCAATAATTTGACCCTAAATGAGATCAAACTGTAATAATCAAAACTGTAGTAAATTGTAATAATCCAGTTATATTTTTGTTTGCACAAGGATTTTGACAACAGCCAGAGATCTGATCTGATTTGAAGAAAAACAACAAACTGAGACAGACTAAATCCAGAAGAACTGTCACAACATCTCCAAGATGCTTCAAGAAACAAACATGCAAAGCAACCTGAAAAATTATTAAAAATTAAGTGCACCAAGGGCAAAATGTACTTGTTATATGCCTCTGGCTTGCTTAGTTGGGGACACCTGATTTCTAGTGACTATCGCTGTCTTGACTACAGAGACCGTCTCTGCATTTGATAAATAAAAAGTTTAATCTCGTCATTATACATTACCATCATTCTGTTCTCCTATTTGATAATGTTCAGTGCTTTGCTACAGTCTGTATTGTTAAAAGCGCTATATAAATATAAGTGACTGATTGATAAAGAAAAACTATTTATACAGGTTGGTTTCTTGAAGCATCTGGGAGGTGTATCTGGTGAAAATACAAGTATTCTAATAATTTTGGCCACCACTGTATATAAATAAATTTTAAAAAATATGTGTTTTTAATTTTTAAATGCGATTGTTTTGGTATTGTGGTACATATACACACATGTACGAATTAGCACAAATTTTCCACCTCGTACGAATACATACGAATTGGTCGTGGGACTGTGTTGGTTTAAGATGGTACCTACTGTACACAAGTTTAGATCATATAACATTAATCAATTTTGTGTATCAGCATGGAAAAACTGCCAATTTCCCATGAGATATTCCTGTGCTGAATTCTATGAATTGCAGTTCAATTAATTCCTCTTCCTGTCATTCTATTTCAACTTCATATTAAATGTGGTCAGTTCAATTTAAATTTCACTTAGAAAAATAAAAAGGAGCCATCTGTTCAACTCTAGATTGTGTGGTTTGATTGTACTCACCAAATTTAGATTCTAGCACAATACATAAAATAACAAAATTATTACCCTACAGTAATCTGTAAATGTAATTGTAAAAGACGCCCTCTAAATAATAATTTTGTAAAATAAAAGTTCACCCAAAACTCTTTTGGTCACAGACGATAACCAGAGCGAATATGTGTGTGTTTTGTAACATCACACCTGAAGGGTCTTCCTTCTGTTAGTGAACTCCGAATCTCTCGACCCCTCGTGGGAGGGAGGCCAGCATGAGAAAAGATCTGTAGCTCAGATGAAAGAAGAAGTCTTCTAAGGAGCTCATGTTACATGCCATCACAATAACAAGAAGCTACTGTTTCCCTCCTTCACTTCTTGCACATTGTCTTGCATTTTGACACCTCTATTGACGATCGAGACAGGATGTGTCCCGGCACAATAGGGACCATGCTGAAACTGTTGATTATCTTTATTTGAAATCTTGTTTCGTGTTACTGTACGGTCCTCGTACGGCTCCTCCGCGAGGCTTGCCCTCGACCCTGACACGCCGGTGACTTTCTCACTCTCATCTTTTCCACAATGATTAAGTGAACAATGTCTCACATTATCAGCAGCTCAGAGACTCTGTCACTGAAGGCTTTCAACCGTTTTAATACTTCTGGCGGTGCATGAAGAAACCAAAGTAGGCGGCCTTGTCTCCCACTCAACTTGAATGGCCTTTGTTTGGTTGGCCCGGTTTTTTGTGCATGTCCGTCAACCTGTGGCCTCGCCCTGAAGAAACCTTCAGTCAGCATGTCCTGAGCTCTGAAAGATGGGATTCGCATGGAGTAAAATATTTATACAAGAGGGGCAGCACTATCAGTTTGACCCTGTGACCCCTTTTCATTACAGTACAGGTTGGGGCAACTGTAACCAACACGATTTACCTCCCTCAGCTCAGTTATAATGACACCTTTCACCAGAAAGCACATATATATTATTTAAGTTTATCTTTTAAAATATCTATCTATCTATCTATCTATCTATCTATCTATCTATCTATCTATCTATCTATCTATCTATCTATCTATCTATCTTCTTTTAGAATCTAAAATCTTCTTTTAGATTTTTTTACAATTCCGTTTTTGTCCTCAGTGTCTTTTAGTTTTGTCTTTATTTTTTTTCTGTATTATGTAGATATTAACATAGACGTCATTCTCTCTTGTACATATTTCATTCCTTTTTTATCCAGTTGGCTTAAGAAATCCTGACACAACATTGCTCAAAATCCACATTAAGCAAAACCATAACAGATTTCTTAGAAAAATCCCTTCAAGGTTTCAAGACAAAGCATCATTGTGTGTTTCTGGCACTTGAGAAATGCATCCATACAAATACTTACAAGGATATGCTTAAGGCATTTTCAAAAGCATCTCTGCTTTGTTTTGATATGTATCGTGCTTGAGTGTCATCTTATTTTAAGAATAAAAGATTCCAAGGACAGTCTCAAAGGAGCAGGATGAAACGACACATTTCAATTTAATAGCATAACTTTTAATTAACTTCTTTATTCCTGTTTACCTTCTCGCATTTTCCCCTGTTTTTGTTTTAAGAGAATATTGCTTATTAAAAATATGTAGAAAGTGCTTCACGTTAATACTGAAATTGTATCGCATGTAATATGTGTGTGATTTGACAAGCGTCACCAACAAGTTTTACCTTACTGACCTTTAATTCTCAAAATCAACTTCCTTTAAACATATGCACTAAAATATGATATATAGTAATAGAAGGTCCAGTGGTTTGTTGATTCCTCATCGTTTCAGATTTTTTTTTTTTTTACCCAAACTTTTTTCAACTCTAATTTGCAGTATTGTTCCAGATTCCCCCAAGGCAAAGGTAAATGAAGGTTAGCTGTGGCCGATGGCTGAGCAGACAGAGAAAGAGAGAGAGACCTGTTCACTGTGCCTTTGCGATTGTTCTAGCCCTCATCCCAGCATGCAGGAGCGCAGTATGAGTCTGCTACAGCAGGTTTTAAGTTCCACTTCTTGTGTAATTTATCCATCAAACTGTCCACCCCATGTCCCTATACTCCTGATTTCCAGTTGTGAGTCCACTGAAGGAGAGCCGAAACTGTTCTGGGAAACACCTGCCGCCTCTTGTTTTAGATCTTCTTTTTTTTTAGTCCTGACCACCTCCACAATTAAGGAAGCAAAGTCATAGAAAGTCACTTACTTTGGAAGTAAATGAGGTCCAATTTTGGAGGATTTAGCTGAAATGTGAAGCTTATAATTTTAGAAAAGCACTTTTATTACATTAATTCTACTATTATTATTATTATTATTATTATTCAAGCTATGGAGTAGCTCTTTTTATGGATGTTTTAAGTATTATGTCGTCATGGCAACTAAGAAAAAAAACATTACTTTACACAGAAAAGGTTAATAAGCACTTTTTTCCCCAGACCAAAATCACAATGGCTTGCCTATTGTTTATGTCTTGAGACAACAACATTGAAATATGTATTTTAACATTTACCCATTTGCTTCTATTGTAAGTGCCTTAACCTTACACTTAACCTTACTTGTACAAAGTACAAATGCAAATTCTAAGTCAGTAATGAAATAAAACTGCATGTCTAAAACATAACTAATGACAAATAAAAAGGCCATTTATAATGTGATGGATATCATACCGAAAATACAACTTGGAAAAAAAGCCGTGAAAAATTGCAAAAAGTGAATCTAGGACAGAAAAAGAGCTGTAGCTTGTACACTATTCTAAAACATGAATTTAATTCATTACATCTTTAATTAACAGGGTATTAAATACAAATATGTGAATGGTCTTTGATCCGCCATCCTTTAAACATTTTACAATTGAGTTAGGACTTGCAACTTGCAGGTTTTGCTTTTATTATCTAACCTAGAAGGTCTTGACAATAAATGAAAATCCATTAGTTATTACAAAGAGAAAAATAAAGCTAGTAAATAACATGACATTTCAGTGTCTTTAACCCTCAAAGTAGGTAAGAATGCAAATAGCGCATCTGATTAGAAGACATGCTAATTCATTTAATGTATATTCATAAGGGGGTTTATATTAAGCGCATTACGTACAGTACAAGTACCTCACGTTTCTTTATGACTGGAAGCATTCTTCCACTTAAGAGCATGTGAAAGGTCCTCAGATAGATGCGGAGACAGCAGACGTAGTCCATAGCCAATTAATTCATCATTAGCCTTTCTTTGGTAAACACAAAGTCACAATTGCAGTGCTCCTTTAACCTTGAAGTTCAGGAGCGGCCAACTGTGATAATCTTTCCCACTGTCGTTATTATTATCAAAGGGCTCAAAGAGTGGCAAGCGTTTTTGTGAGCGTGCACACACACACACACACACAAAGAGTGTGCGAGTAAGAGGAAATGGAAAAAAGCGAGAGAGACATTTCGGGCTGTCCTTAGCGCGGCCCTTTTGTCACAGCAGAATCAGATCTGCATTACCCGTGCTCATCAGATAGTGAGCGTTTAGAAACAGGAGGGGGATATTGACTTTTCCTTTCTTTTTCTTTTTTTTTCTCTTTTTTTTTTAAATCACTGGCGAGGCATTTAGTGCCTGCAGGAATGTCATATCTCCAACCTGCATTTTGATGTCTGTGCCCCAGGTTAGGTCTGCTCTGGCATGCTTGGAGCTCCGTTGTTTGTGCTTTAGCATCCATTAAGCGTCCTTGACTCAATGTTACCCAGGGCCTTTATGGTCAGCTCAGGGCGTCATGGCTACAGCAGGTCTGAGAGCAAGGTGCACGGATCCGGCGGAAAGGAAGAGATTCCTTTAATGGTGCTGAACTGAAGTAATTACTTTTGACTTTTCAGATCTTGCCACAATAAAGATCACTATTAAAGTGAGTATCAAGGGTAAGTGGCGTCAAATGAATGTGCAGTTCGGCTGAAAGGAGGCTGGTATAATATGTGCCTTTCATTTTACAGTCACTTCCCAGTGCTAGCGCTGTTAAAATAAACAGGACATTTACTTTGGTGGAATATGTGGATTCATTCTTCTCTGAAACAAAATTACTGTTGATATTCAAAAAAATCTCTCTAAACAGTTCGAAAGAGCTATTGACCTACTGACCATCTCCATTCAATTTTATTGTATGGAAAAGAGCAGCCTGAACATTGTGTTCAATTTTGTCCTTTTGTGGTCCACTAAAGACATGCACAAAAAAAGTTGAGTATGAGTAAATGATGACAGAGTTTTTGCAGATTAAAGTGTCCCCAGTTTAAGAAGCACAGCAGGTACAAACACACCAGTCTGATCTCACAGCAATATATACATATTTTATGAGGTAGCTAATTCATACTAATTTGTAAAACCTCAATTTTCGATAAACAGTAAGTATTTTATGAGTTGCCAGTCCGTATGAATTTGTACAAATTACCTAAACCTAACCACGGCCCCTAAACCTACCTGTCACTGGAGTTTAGAGAAATCGTCCAAAATCGCAGTGAGGTTGTGCGAATTTGTCAGAATTAGCCACCTTGTAAAATAGGTATGAATTACTCGTGAGACACACCACCACCAGTTCTTAACATTACATGTCTAAGGCAGCGAAATGAAAGCGTGTCATTCCATATTTTTTTCCCCCTCCTCCATCATTTATAAACACGCCATCCAGTACTTGTTTTTGGCAGACACACCCCTATCGGTTTCTGTCTCTATTATCCCTTCAACTGTGTATGCATTAGCCCACCGGCCCCATATTCAAAACCCTCATTATGCCCGACCGCTATCTGATGTTACAAAAACGGTAATGGCACACAACTCTAAAGATGGCAGAGAAGCGGTCACACAGAAAAAAAAAAATTAAAAGAAGTATCCCCGCTAAGATGATGAGAGAGCCAAATCAAGCCGCCGGAGCGTCCTTCTTCCTTTTACCTCAATCATCCGCCCGGCGTCCCCGTGCCCTCTCGGCCCTTACTGCCAACACCCTACCGTCGTCCCCCTTCCATACCTATTTCATGTTGTTTAATGCCACCCTCCTCTTTTGAAGTTTTAAAGCAAGGTTCAAAAGAGCCAGGTGCTGAATCATAATATTAAAGCAGAGGAGGGGGGGTGGAGGCTTCATAAAAGCAGGAAGATCTGAGCAGGCCAAGGCAACAAACATGGCTTTCAACTGCCTTTCTGTCGGCCCCTTCTGCAGATGTCACCAGTTGTTATCCCCAGCAGAGACTTCAAGCGTGGAGCAGCGCCCCTGGCTCCGTCCGCGCACACGTTTCAAGTGTCAATCACGCGGGGGAGGGCTTCCTGGTCACTGTCCTGTGAAAAGTGCCAACATTTTGCCATTGATTTAACTCACTCAATACACAAAGATGGAGCCAGCTTTGTGCGCGAGGGGTGGGGGGAAAGACCCTTTGGCAAGGTTATTTTACTGAACGGCGCTTTTGCACTCGGCACTCCTTGGTTTGACTGCCACATAACAGCCGTGTATGCCTGATCTGAGCGACGGGCAAAAATGAAAGGGGAAGGAAAATTGTTTGGAGGCAAAAGAACATGCGAACTGAAAGGGAAATCGTGTATTGAGACAGATAGCAACATTGTCTGAGACAACAAAACTTCCTTTTAACCTCGTTTAGCCTCCAAATACCTCCTGGGAGGCCGCATTGTGGAGGTTTCTTTAAACACGTTTAGCACTTCAGTGCCTCGGAAAAATGAAACGAATACTTCTTACGCTCGGTCATCGCTGAGAGAGGTTTTGCTTGTTGATTGTTTGATGTTACTGCTAGGAGAGACATCAAACAGGAAAGCGTCAATAGTCTGACTAACGTCGAGGCAAATGCCTCAGAATAGATGTTTTTTTTCAGGCTGCGCTCGTGGAGCTGCTAGAACAGAAAGAGAAAAAAGGTGGCGAGACAAAATCTGACGGTATAAAACCATCAGTTAACTGGCTTGTTTTTTTTTTTGTTTTTTTTTAACGTAATCAGTAAACACCTGTCAACGCCATTCATGTTCCCACTGATTTACCCAGTAACTTTGACCCCTAAGACCTTTAAGATACAAGTAACAATCAGACTTTTTTCTCTTTCTCGTTCGCGATCGGCGCGGCCATCTGGCTGGAACGTGTTTTCCTCCCACAAAAGAGGAAGAAAATAAGAGCAAAGACACATTTGACCTTGGCACGTCCTTTCACCTCCTTGCACCTCCCTCTCCCCCCTCAGGGGTCCCGCCAGTGAGGACACTGTCAGTCAGAATGGGACATCCTGGATACATAATCGTGGGGAGCTGTTATGGATTTCCCCCGTTGCATTATCTTTCAACACCCTGACTTTGGGAAGAATTACTTCAAGACTTCATTTAGTCTACTGCCGACAAACAAGTTCGTAAAGTCTTGCTGTATTTTTAACCCTTCAGCTGCTGAAAGTTGTTCTGAGCACTAAAATAAAAAGCATGTGAGAACCATTTATGTAAACAATAAGTATTTATAGAGCATATATTTTAGGGAATATACTATGCCCATTGTTTAGTTTAGATCACTGTAAATAATCAAAACTAACTGCTAACTTACTAAACACCGAAGTTTAACAAGTCACATTTTTAACAGTCAGACATTAAAAAGTAAACAAAGAACACAGAAAAGAAACACATAGATAAAAATAACTATAAATAACTCATTTGCATTAGTATGATCAGTAACACCCGCATATTTTTTTAGCTAAACTTCACCCAAAAAGGAAAATTTGCTCACAATCCGAGATGTAGATTTATGTATATTTCTACTAAATATTTACTAAATAATGACTTTATATGTATTTTATTTGTTTATATGTGTACACAAACTCATGCAATTCAAAGCATTTATTTTATAGAAAAAAAAAAAGTAAATGTAATATCGTGAAGTATTTATAACAATTTTTAAGATGACAGTTTTATGCATCAGTTGATTGATGTATTAAATGGTGTCGTAGGTAGTTGTGAACCTCGAGCTTACGGGGGCCCATGGCCACTGCTTGTGCATAGGGCCCAGAGTTTGTTGTTTTTATGCTGTATAAAAGTATTACTTTCATACTGCCTTATTTAAAAAAGTAGCAACCTTAAGAGCAAGTTGAAATCTGTTAATGTTTATACTAACAATTCTGATGCTTTCTTGCACACGCACACACACACACACACACACACACACATTTAAATATGGAAAAAATAACTCCAATATAATATTTTTATCTCAAGTTCCAAGTTGGCAATTAAAGAGCAACAGATTCCAGCAATATACGTCAAAGACATAAATATATCCTCCACACCTCGTCCACCTTTTGAAAGCCTTTTTTACGAAGCTCATCAGGCCTAATTCGGCAGAGTAAATGTGAATTCCACAGGAAATTAGTTGTTTTCAAACGGGGTCAAATTAAACTTTGGCAGAGCGACGCGTGCTGACAGACACAGGAATATACGTCATTAACCATATTTGGCGATGCCCTTTCAACTTTGCGGGTCACGATGGAAGCGTGTTTGTGATGACACTGGACGGCTGCGATGAAAAACGCTACAATTATTCATTTGCGAGGTCGTCTCTCCAACACAGACCGAGCACATGAAGGGGTTCCTGTAGATCTCACGTACCCTCACGAGCGCGCACTTTCCTGAACCCTGTTTGAACCGTGCCAAGCTGCCCAAACACAGAGAAACAGAGCAGTCCCATGGGCCCGGATTTTACAGGAGGGCAGTTGCTATGTCACGTACCTCAAACAGAGATGATTGGCTCGAGGAGTGATGCAAAGGATCTTGGGGGCTGCTTCGGGCTCCGCCGTTCTGTAAAATAGCAGGAAGCATATATCTGTCAGTCTCCATTTAAAAGTTCACCTGTAAGGAAATGTTCTGGCCAGCAGTGCTGACACAATCACGGCGCCTAGCAACACATCCTCCTGATCCCTGCCTTTTGTGATATGACATGCTTCTGAACCACAAAGTTTCCTGCTTTGTGCACAGATCGTCGCAGCAAAGCCTCTCGCCTTTGTTCGGCGTGCAGAGGAGGAAAAAAGACGACAGAACGAGGCATAAGCGAGAGGCAGAACGAGGAAGAGATGCCAGTGTCCGTCATTGTCCGGCACAGTGTCCTCTTTTTTCACAGTCACATGAGGATGTCTTCAGAAAATCACATGGCTCTTTTTGTTTGACGGCCAAGAATACTGAAGGTTGTGATATAACGATTCTATTCTTCTGCCAACAGCACATATTGAGTGGCTCCTCTAAACACTGGGAGGACACTGCTAATGCCCTCTCTTTGTTTGCAGAGAGGTAGATTTCAATTACAGGGGTGGAGAACTAGAACTAGTTGTACAATCCTTTTTTTTCAATCCCCTCACATAATTTCGTGGTAAGAAGGCTGTTATTGTCTGACACCAGCACATACGGCGCTGGGTTAATATTAATACAGCTTGGCGTGTTGAGCTGTGTAAGAGTGACAAAATTGTTAGGTGACTTGGGGGCCTTGCAGTGTCCACCTGGCTCAGTTTGCTGCCAAAGTTTCTATCACACCTCCGAGATCGCTAAGCCCACCTCCTCACCTCGCTCCCCTGGCACACGCCTTGTTTTCAGTGTTATTTTATTCCCTGTAGAAAAGGTCAGCCAATGAAATGACCTCTATGGTACTCCAATTCCTAAACCACACCAGAGTGATTTGCATAAAAGACGGCAGACCGCTGGAAAAGTTTAAAAAAAGGGAAAGTGTAAAACAACAACACTGTAACTATAGGGTTTCCCAAATGGGAATTTGTCTAAGAGTATGTGGTAGAAGTGCTAATAATGCATTATATTAACTAAATACAAAAATGTATGTAAAATGTAAAAATTAAAATAAATACGTAGTAATTACAGTATAATAACAGAACTGTTGAAAGAGAAATTTAGTTCTTAAAAAGTGAAAATAAGTAATTGTAAAATAAACAGTTCCAGGATTTTGGTTCACAAAAACATTTAGAAACCCCTTGCTTTGATATGAATGTTCTGATGAATGTATTCCCAGTTAAATAATGTTTAAAAACAAAGTTTCTAGGGTTTCTCAAATGGGAGTTAAAGCTGTGGTTGAATTGATTAATTGAATTATCTAAATAATAATAATAATTTATGTCACAAATAAAATACAATAAAGATAATTAAAGTACAATAAATGTAAACTGTAAAAGGAGGATAGCTGACGTTTTTAAGTTCAAAGAGTTCTGTTTCACGAAATTAGTTGAAAAGGGAAAAAATAACACTTCAAGAGGTTAATCAACAAGAATTTGAGATTGTGGAAGAAGTGTTAATGATGCATTAAGTAGATAAATATAACTAAATAAAAATATTTCAAATTATATATAGGAATAACACTTAATTTTCAGAGTCACTGCCACAAATTACATCTACAGTCTGTAGTAATAACAGTTAATTACTCCTTAAAAACATGCAACTAAGCCTATTCAAACCCTATTCATAACCCTAACACTATGCTTTCAGAAAAAAGTTACAAAAGCTGTCACAGGGTTGTATCATTTAGGTACTAATTTGTACACTTTATGTACAAATATGTGCCTTTAAAGTACTAAAATGCACAGCTTATAAGTAAATAAGGCATAGAAGTTTGTACCTTTTTAAAGAGAAATATAAATGTGTAAAAACACTGAACAAAAACACCTTAAAATAAAGTGCAACCAACAGAGGTTAACTAAAATGTATTATAAAATAAGTCAACGATTATTTTAAATACAAATTTCATTAGTAAAAATATTTAAGGTCATAGGGGTATACTTGACTTCAGGGGAAAACAGAAGTACTGCTACTTTGGAAACTTCTTGCTTTAAAGTACTAACAATTGTTTTGTACAAGTGTCTTTTGGCATGACTGTAAACCGTATTCCCATTTGCACCCTTACAAATAATAAGTGTATTTTTAAAGTGTTTGAACTGAGGAAACACCCCTAAATGGACTATTAATATCACTAAACAGTGCTGTATGAATCAGAGGCATACAGCTCTTTTCGTCTTCTTAGCTGACCGTGTATTGTACATAATGGCAAACGCTCCTTGTGTGTGTGGGTGTGTGAGCGTCTGCATCTGCCTTTACACAATAAGAGTTATTAGGTTGCAAGCCTAGTTCAAACAAAGAGTCTTCTGAAGTACCTAAAAAACATCTGAGTATACACATTCAAAGGACACCGCAATGGATCAAGCAGGCCTTTTCTTAAGAACCGCACGTAGAGTAATATGAGCTCTGTCCCAAAAAATGTCTCAGTCCACTCCCTAGTTCACTACACAGTGAATCAGTAGATTGTGAACACATATTGGGACACTAGCAAGGGCATTATTAAACTAAACTCTGGATGATATTTTCACTCATAAAAACCAGCGCTAACAAAACTGCTACGTACTATTACATCCTTTTAATAATCTTCATTATAGCTGTTAAGAAATGTGCAGTAGTATGATGAAATATGAATACCTGTCAATTTGAACTGGTTTGTGTTGCGTAGTTCTTTTTAGAGAGCAAAGGAGCACTATTAAACCTTAGGTGGAGCACTACTAAACTAGGGAGCTTCTTTTTAAGCCGACATGCTTAACTCGACTAATTTTCAATAGAGTTTGCTGTTAGCATGCTGCTAAGCTAACACTGTAACACTCTAAAGTGTTAAAAGTACTTTACACTCTGAGAAAAAAAAAAGCTGTTTTTGGGGCAGAACCCTTTCAAAAGGTTCAATTCTGCTCCAAAAGGGTGCATATTAGTACCTTAAATGTACAAACTTGTGCCTATATTGTACATATTAGTATAAAAATAGTACAAAATTGTATTTTTAATCATGTTTCGTAAAGTTTGTAAGCATTAAATGTATTGCAGTGCATTCTGGGATTACATTCATTATGAATGATATGGGATGTTCCTAGAGAATGACTAAATAAGGTGGCATAACCTTTGAGATTAGTTTATGTAACCTGTGACACCCGGATTTCTTATAAGTTGTCTATCAATGGACCAGTAAGCTCAGAAGCATACATTCGTCCAAGAAGAGAGACAGCAGTGAACACTCAGACACAGGGTTTAAGGTAAGAAGAAGAAAAAAATAGTATTTTAACAATGACCACAGAATTAAACAATAAGCAAAAATGTTGTGTGCAATGGCCTGTTTAGTATTCATGCAGTAGTAATGAATTATACCGTTTTCTACCCCTACAGGGCTCTTTTGCAATATCACTTAATCACTTATTTCTTGTTTGATTTTTTTCCCCCTTTGTTAATAGCTAATTCATACACTTGACGGTTAAACATGCTTGTGTTCGTTTTCTTCAATTTGTTCTTTCGTTCGTTTAGTTACTCAACATATGTATTTAAAAATAAACCTCAACAAAGTATTTGAAAGAATAACACACAATAAGTCCAATGCTCGTGGTTAACAATGTGGTTAAAGAACGATTCTTTGGAAAATCAATCAGTTCATAATGTCAGTCCATGAATCCAGGAATTAGTGAAATCCACAATCTCTAAAGTCTAACCCAAAATAGGAAAAGTGATATGGAATTCCACTCCTACCATTCGAAGATAAATATGTTTAATTTCTGTGTTCTTTCAAAACAGGAATGTTCAAAGGGTCCGGTTAACGGGTGGCCCGCCAGTCCAACTCTGCTGTTACACACACAGAAGAGAACTGAGATTGTCCACAATCCAGGAAGGGTTCACACTTCACTCTAAAGCAGATCACAATGAGCGGCTGAACATCAGCAAAACATCACACAGAACAAAACCAAAGACAGAAAAAAGAACCTGGCCTTGAAAACACAAGGCCAAAAGAACAATTAGCACTTTGCAGTGTATGCATTGATTCAGTTTTGATTTTTTTAAATAAACAACCATTAATATCCATTTACATGCCTCTGTGTACTACTGTGTACTTTGTGTTATTTCTCTAATTTGGCATTACCTTTTTCCACTTTAACTCTTATGTCTCTTTTCATCATTTATACCAAACAAAACAAATGGTTAATTTATGAAACACAAGACTTTAAAACATATCGTAATGAAAATAACTGAAAATCACATCAACTCACCAAGGAAACTCATGCAAATGAAGCAGGGAAATCCCGATGGTAAATGGTTGAAGATACAATCTCAAATGTGCCCTGCTTTTCTCTTAATCCTTTGCGTCATTCTCAAATGCTTAATGCTAAAAACTCTTAACGTGGTTTACACACCTAAAAACTGACAAGGAAAACCAAAATGTTATTTATAATAAAGACTTGCCACTGTCAAAATAACAAACTCTTATTCAGTTTATAAAGTTAATAATATAAGTGTTCACCCCCATAGCCATTATAGGAAATAGCTTAACGTAATATAATTCACTTTATAAGCTGAATAAGAGCTTGTTCTTATGACAGTGGCAAATCTTTATAATAAGTAAAATTAGTCAGAAGTTTGGTTTTCCCTGGTCATGATAAGGTATGTTAAACCACGTTAAGTTGTGTCCTTACCATGGACTTCTATAGGGGTAAATGCTTAAACGTGATATTATTCACTTTATATGCGGAATAAGAGCTTGTTCTTTTGACAGTCAGTCTTTACTATAAATAAAATTTGACAGAAGTTTGGTTTCTCCCGCTTGTTGTTAAGGTAGCGTCCATTAAGCCATGTTAAGTTGTGTATAATGGACTTCTATGGGGGAGAAAAAGCTAACATGATATTATTCACTTTATCTGTTAAATATAGAATCGTTCTTTTGACAAAGGTTTGACAGAAATTTGGGTTTCCCTCATCGGTTTTTAGGGGCTTTAAGCCACATTAAGCGTTTTTCACGTTAAGCGTTTTAGAATGTCCCAATCCTTCACTAGGAATATATAGACACAACACATACAATGTTAGCATTATGCTAACGCTAAAATAGCGTTGTTAACACGCGTTTAGACCTTAACACAAGCAAAATCTAAATGTTTCTGCTGTTACACAAGTATGTAGTTTCGTCTCACTGATGCATAATGATACAAACGTATTAAATTGCTCTTACGTCTTTTATATTTACTTTTTAAAACACTGAATCTCCTGGAGCAGCGATAGACATCTGCACCCATCTCAAGTTGACGAAGAAAAGTCATTCAAAAAGCGATTTCATTGGATACCATTATAATCCTTCATATTTTACTTATATATATTTTCATAAATAGTTCATTTAATCACATGCATATATTTATTCTGGAAGCGTATTGTTTTTTTTGTTGTTGTTTTTTAATCATCTTATCATCTGCTCTATTATTCTGTCTCTACTACCCACTAGTTATACTATACAATAGCCTGGACGTCTTGATGGAAAAAAATGGCCAAGTGTCCCTTTTAGTGCGGCATGTATAATAGACAGGACTCCCCTCAGGATCACAGATTTGCTAAACAGCTGACGGTCATGGGCTAAAGGCATGGTGCTGGCTGCATCTGCATGTGTGAGCTTTTTTTTCCTCCTTCCAGTCTCAGCTGTCATGTCTATTCACCCCCTAAATCATGACAAGCATGTGAGAGGATCTTTACAGCTATTCTTTCAATAATAAGCACTTGTTTTTTTTCCGCTCATACGCAGCCGTACAAGGTCATCAGTTAGCATTTTAAAAATATACATGATTAAATTTATACATTATTCTTTTATACCCAATAACAATAGTTCTTTTTTGCATGATTAAATGTGCCCGAAGAGTCACGGCCAAGAAAGCAGGTATTTTTATCTGACTCTAACACCATCAAGTCATAAATCTCCACCTGGAAAAAAGAAATTAATAAAACCTAATTACATGCCAACTATTTTTCCACCTCTCTTACCTCCTTCCTAAAATTTCCTGTTTGGAATCACATGAAAGTTGGAAAAAAAGAATCTCCTTTTTTCCATTCAGGTTAGGGGGGGGTCAAGGGCAGGTGCGCAGTGGCACACAGCTGCATCCAAGAGTTGTTTTCCACCTCTGCTTTACTAGAAAAACAGCCCTATTCCATCTCAGCTCGGAGATCTGACCCGGATTAATGCATCGCTTACGTAGCGGCGGAGATCTTTCATACAAAGACAGGACGTGAGATCTGACGTGGTAACTTTAGTTTGATTATAGACTTGATGACATTTTAAGGGCCGGTTTTGTTTTTGCTGAGCTGTTTTTTGTTATCGCTATTAATATGATACGAAAGAAGCAGCATTAACACGAAACAAAATTTTAAAAAAGGACAGTTCTGCTCTCTTGACCCATCATCCTACATTGACCCTCCATTATCTGCTTTTATCTCTGCTTAAGTCCAGCTCATCTCAGGGTATTGTCATTCTCAAGTGTTTAAGATACTCTTCCCAACCCAAATGTACAAAGCAGATGTGAGTGCCATAAGCTCCAGACTCTCTCCCTTCCATCTCTGTGGCTGATGTCTTCTGGATGAGTTAGGTATTAAATATGAGAATGTTAACAGCTGGTTGTTCATCCTTACTTGAGTGCATTAACCTCTTTAGCTGTTTTTTGATTCCGGGAGAAGGGACCCTGGAAGCGCCTGGGCTTTGGCAGGGAGACAGGACGCTAAAGTCCAGAGGCAAGAGAACGACAGCGCCGGGGAAGGTAAACACGGGCGAACCCGGAGGAGGTGATCGACTTGGGCAGCAGTCACCTGCTTGCTCGCTTGCACAAGAAAAAGCAAAGGTCGGGTTTGTCCAGGCAGAAAAACACTGCACTTTCTTCTGCTTATTTGGCTAGCGGGGTGGCAAAGCCACTTTTGGAAGGGTTCCAGGGACAAACATGGATAAGACACACACATACACACACGCGTGCGGAGGATGGGTGATATCATGCCTGCTGTGGCCGGCCGAATCAGGGCTCCGCTGGAGCACTGATGGGTAATGAGGAAGAAAGAGCACATCTGCACAGGGATGCCGTGCCCTTGGAGCTTTTAGTGTATTACCACACCATAAAGACACTGCGCATGTACAACCCTCGCATGAGAATCACCGTGCCGGAGGATGACAGATGATCATTATGGTTATAGACTGTACATTTGTGATATGCTTCATTTATGATGGCATATCTGGTTTGGATTTTCTGTCGGCCATAAAAAACACTGGAATTATTGTATTTGCGTTGGTTTTTCTGATGCAGATTATAGGACGTTCTGTCAAACATAACATTTGGTTATTATTTACTCACCATCATGTTGTTCCAAACCTGTACATTTCTACCAAAAGTGAGGCACATGATATGTACCCTTTATATAAGTCTTCTGAAGACGCATTATAGCTTTGTGTCTCATCCCAAATCTTTATGACTTTAAGATATGTTAATAAAATTTATCAGAGATTTTCATCCCTTCTTTTAAAGTGCTCATAACATTTATTCATTTCTGAACACATAATACACTGAGCAAACCAAACATGGTTAAGAAGCTCAACTGTACTTGCTTGAAGTATAAAAATTGACAAAAATCTCTTCAATTTCAAAAATAAATTTGTGTTTCAAAGATGAATGAATCACTTATGGAACAACATTACTAATGAGAGTACTGATTTTTGGGTGGACTGTTAAAAATAAAACAATTAAAAATAAAGTTTTAACTTCAGTGACACCAAAATGTTATTAACAAAACATGACACACCATTTTTGAACTGACTTACGCATTGACATAAGGGCAAATTATTACTGGATCATTATATTTTCATCACAAAAACTACCTCATGACTTCAGAAGACTTTGAATATACTGCATTATATCTTATGGACCACTTTTATTAGACTTTCTGGGGTGTTTTCTTTGCTCTTTTTAGAATTTGACACACATGGTCATTATAAGCTGTTGCTGTATGGAAAGATCTGCATAAAGATTATTAAAAAAGGTTATAAAAATGTATTTTAATGTTCCACTGGGGAAGAAAAAACAGCATATGGGTGGACCTCATGGCTACAAGACAAGACAGTGACTAAATGAACAAATTTTCAGTTTTAAGTGAACTCTTCCTCTACGTCATGCCCTGTACTAAGTCACACCCTCACTGTTGTCTCTTTATTTGTTTAAGGCAAAGCTAAACTGTGCCCTGGAAATAGGATTTATATGATAGACTCATCGACATCACAATAAGTCTTGCTCTAGGCTGAATAAATAAAGACGAATATGCAAACTGTAGTGGTTCACACAGACGTCAAGCTCCTAATGCCACTGAGGGAAAAAAGGATCTTTTGAATCGCCACAGAACAACTCAGCGAAAACACCTGCCAGTCTCAATGTCCTCAGCTTCAAGACCGGGGTTAAAAAGCATGGTCTCTTTGAACTTGTTCCTCCTGAGTAAATATTGTCTTATCAACATGTCCCTAATGGACTATCCCCTGTCTTCCAGTGAGGTAGTTGTAAAGAAAACAGGGCTTGAACAGAAAGCTCCTTTGTATTAATTTTTCTTTATCTATTGTCTCTATATTAGACGCATTATCATTTGTGGTTAAGGTCTGTCTATTGAATACGACTTGGCAGGTGGTCATGTTTGCCAACATAAGAAAAGTGAGCTTCTGTCTTAAGTATGTCAACAACCTGAGAGTTTTATGAGAACAGGCAGGGGGAGGGGAACAGAGAGAAAGAGAGAGAAAGTTATACAGGTCAGTAACATGCAGGTCTTTTTGTTAGGATTTTTGTTATGTCTGTGAAGAAACATTTCTAGATTTAGACATTTTGATCATTTATTTATTTAATTAGCAATTAATTGATTGCAGGGCTTAAAGTAAAGTCTAGATGGTGTCACTGTCAAAATAAGATAAAAAAAA
>JAUMHP010000025.1:2241672-2267774 GCA_032361065.1 Enteromius trimaculatus
TTTAATTAGCAATTAATTGATTGCAGGGCTTAAAGTAAAGTCTAGATGGTGTCACTGTCAAAATAAGATAAAAAAAAGTTTTAGTATAAAAAACTTTGGCATTTTATTTAGTTTAAAAAATGCATGAATGAATAGATGTGTATTTTATATTTATATGTTATATTCCTTGCTGTAACAAACATGCAAGAAGCCATTTTGTTGTCATGTGACAAAAAAGAAAAATGTGTCAAAATCATGACTGTGTTTCAAGTTGAATAAACAAAAAAATAATTTAAATAAATCAATAAATAATACAAAAAAGTAACTTTTTAATGGCATGATCTTGATAAAAGTTAATGATTAAATTAATGTGAATTTTTCTATTTTTCTATTTTTTTTTTTATCTTTATAATGATAATATTTATTCAAAGTGCAATATTTCATCACTTAGACCATAATGGTTACTCCACTTAAATATATTTTATTTTTTAAATAATTTATAACTGTATGAAACCAACATAGTTTATGTGCGTAAATTAAATCCATAATAATTTGGCACTTGCAATGTGAACTAGATTTTTAAATGATTCCTCCTTTCATCATCTCGGACATCTTTATTTGTCATTGACCCTTACATGTAGTGGGACATCATGCTATTCTCTCTAAAACATCACTTTTCCCTGTCACTGTACAGACAATGAGCACAAGCTCACAGGGTCGAATCACACCAGGGCCGTTTCACACGGCAACCCAGAGAGAAATTAATTAGTGAAGAGACGTTTACATGACACAATGCCCGCGTGTGACATCCCCGCCACCTTCAACTGAAGCCAGCGGAGCCCTTAGAGACCCCATCCGTGCTCCCGCTCTCTCTCCCTCTGCCCCGCTGAGAGACGCAGCAAACTCGGCCCTTTTCTTTCCACTTTTGCTTTTTAGCTCAGACAAGAAACGTGGTTCACAATGAAAAAAAACAAAATTCAATTTGGCCAGGAAAACCACATGACTACAGCTGGCTCGACCCAACTGGCTTTTGATCAATGCGGTCCTCCGCATCAAGTTTGTCTGCTGTAGACAAGAACGCCTCTAAATTGTTTCCCCCCTCAATGGCTGGAATTAATACAGCAATGTAAAGAGCTTACGATAAGTGTCTATCTGCCTCCAGCACTTGCACACAGAGGAAGGCTCGCACGCTTCGCCTTAATTTGTGTTAATTCATTTGGTCACAGACTGAAATGTGTGAAACGTTGATCCTATGAAGAGGGAAATTACAAAAAGAAAACATTACGAACGGAAGCACAATGAAGAACCGTATGACTAAAGTCAAGGGTGGGTTTGCCTGAATGCGGCAACATTTCTAAGTGGATGTAATTCCATGGTGATTATAATAAGCGGGTTAAGATAAACCCGGAGGATGCTAGCATAATGCACATGCGTCTATTTGTCATGTTTTTCCTTGTACTCTTTGTATTCACAAACTTTAGCAGCACTCTCTTACTTATCAAAAGAATGGCCAAATACGTATTATCCTCGTGATAATTCGCAGAGAAAAAACATTAAGGATGATGGACGGAGAAAAAATAATATGTCTTTGACATTTTTGTCCCAGAACATCCTCCGCCAATGACCTTCTGTACAAGACACGGTAAAAAGAAATGCTTCTCAAAAGATGAGCTGGCCGTGGAGGAAGAGGAGAGAGGAGGAAACAGAGACTTTTTCACCTCTTGCATGTCGCTGGTTTCCTCATTGGAGAGGCCGGCTCCTCACCAGCTGTCATCCTGTAGGAGAGCAGAGAGTCCGGAACACCTCCTTCATAGCTCAGCAGACTCTGCAAGATAAGACACACACACACACACACACACAGTGCAACCTCAAATATGAGAAGGTCTTTGCATTTAACAGTAGTAAAACCATACATTTTATACAAACTCAAAAGTTTCAAAATTGTATTTAAAATAAATACAGTTCTTTTGAACTTTCTACTTATAAAGAAAAAAAAAAGCAGAAAAACTCTTTGTAACATTAGTGAAAGGAAGAAGTGTTTCCTGAGCACCAAATCAGTATTTAGAAGCTGGATTAATGACTGCTGAAAACTCAGATTTGCCATTCCAGGAATAAATGGCATTTTAAAAAAATATAAAAAATGAAAAGAGATATTTTTAAACTAATAATATTAGAAAATTATTGCTGTTTTTAATGTATTTTTTAAGGTGAGCATAGAAGACTCACGATGAGCATAAAAGCATAAAAAAATGTTAACATAAAAAGCATTTTTGTTTTATTTCCATACTGGATGTAATATTTTAATCATTAGTTTATAGTTTAGTTTAGTTTCAGTTTGTGATGTTATAAACACAGCATTGTTTCCACAAGGATGTGCCATGTTTTTTTCAGTCGAATCGATTCCTGTCCTACATTTTCCCCCAGTGAACTCTGAAATATCACATTACAGAAGTTAAATGGCTTGTAAGCAAAAATACAAGTGGGCTTTGATACTTTGCACTAGTTTTCTAAAAATACTTACCCAAATGATACATAAACACTCCTTAATAATTACAAAATGTTGATGGAACACGATGACATACAGGTATAAGAACCTTTTTACCTAAATGGTTTGATAAAGAAACTTTAACATCTTTCTTTAACATCAAACTTAATTTGACTGAATGACTGAAAAAATGGTTCTTCCATGGCATCGCTGTGAAGAACCTTTTAAGTGCCTTTATTTCTGAGAATGAAGTGTAATATTCTGTGATTAATTGAGTTTATTAATGATATCAGGCATGTAACGTAATTATTTTTTAAGTCTTTAAACTATTTTAAGAAACCGGAAAAACAGAAAACGTACACCTCGATCTGGTTCCAGTAAAATCGAGAACATTAGCTGAGCGAAGTGCAATGTGTGAACTGTCTGGGTGTTCCCTCTCTCAAGAGATAGACCGACAGAGACAGAAGAGATTAATAGTGTGAAGAAAACGAGAATGAGAGAGCGATAGAGAGAGAGTAGCTGCACTAATCTGTGCAAAATGCTCTTGAGAATGTGAAGCTCGAGGGAAGAAGTCTCAAAACACAAGCTGAGACATATGGCAGCCATCATCTTGATTAAACTCTGGCAGCACTTGCCGTAGGATTACAGTGAAAACCTCACAAGACAACTTAATGAAGTGAGAGACATGCATCAGGATCCATCACCCTTCTCCTGTGAAAATGTGTCACTGCTGTTTAGCATGGAATAATTTAATAATGGATCGTTGAAGGGAGCGTGTTTGCTGAGTAATGTGGAGTCCATCAGTTTCAGCAGCCATTAATCCAGTCTTCAGTGTTACATGATACTTGAGAAATCATTCTAATATGCTGATTTGATGTTCAAGAAACCTTTCTTATTATCACATTTGAAAATGATTGTACTGTTTAATGAAGTGTAAAAACAGCAGGCATATTTTTAGGATTATTTGATAAAAATAAAGAATCAACAGCATTTATTTCAAAAAGAAATCTTTTGTATAATGTAATGCTGTCAAACGATTAATCGCATCCAAAATAAAAGTTTTTGTTCACATTATATATGTACTGTGTATATTTATTATGTATATATAAATAATCAGACACATTAAACATTTTGAATATATTTATATAATTTATATAATTTTTAAAATATAAACACTTTCTTAAATATAAACATGTATAAATATATATATATATATATATATACATATACATATACATATATATACACACACACACACACACATATAATTAATATAAACAGTACACCTATATGCAAACAAAAACCTTTCGGATTAAATTAATCATGATTAATCGTTTGAAAGCACTGATATAATAAAATACTTAAATAATGGTTTTAAGGTGTCCTTGTTACAGTGTAATTATACATTTAAGTACTGAGTAATATTAATTAACTACATGTACTTATATGCTTAGGGTTAGGGTTTTGGGTTACTTGCATGTAATTATGCATAATTAATTGTTATTATAATAATAAGTACATGTAACGTAAAACAAGGACATCTTAAAATAAAGTGTTACCAATGTCATTTCTGTCATCTTTGATCAGTTTAATGGGTCCTTGCACAAAATAAATACATTTTATCAGTGGCAGGTCAAACAATAGCAGTGGTGCATGCAACACAAGAATCATGAGTTTAATAACTGATAAAATACTGTAAATCAAAATGCAATGTAAATCACTTTGAGTAAATGTCCTTACAGTTATGCACATACAATAGAAGTCTATGGGATGAAAAAAATAACACAACACATACAGACACTGCTGAACTAATACATTAAGAATGCCTGTTTTTAGCTGTTCTGTGTCATTTAGATGATTTGGTTATTTACAGTATGATGCTAAGCGAAGATCGAATCCCTATTAAAGTCGTCTTTATGTATAATAGGTCTCAGTCAGTAAAGATGACTGTTTGTTGTGTCCATCTTGCTGAAGGCAAAAGCAGTCTCCACTGTGTGAATGTTAAGGAGCAGATGCCCACCTGGCCCACAGAGAAGCCTTTTGGACCAGGAGACACCCATATGTTAGAGGAGATGGTTCCTGCCGAGGATCACATACTTTACTGCCACAAATCTTACTGTGAGAAGAGAGAAAGAGATAATAGAGAAAAACAAATTCATGAAACACTCATTCTGTACTGTATATTCTGAGAATGCATGTTCACTATTAACCAACAGAATAACAATAAGGGAAAACAAATGAAAATAAACAAACAAACTAACAGGATGCATCCAAGCGATGTGAAAGTCATTTTGCTAATAGGCTACAGGATTTTATCCAGGACTGAAGGACGGTTATTTAATCTAACAAGACATTAATAGGTCACAATTTGTTTATACAGCGCAAAAAGGAGTTGTTTTCCAACAACAGTGTTCTTGACGTCTTAAAAAATGCTGCGGAGACAACATTTTCGCCTGAGGCAAGATTTTAGAGGAGAAATTGCTGTAGTCTTCAAAACACCATTGTTTGCTCTCATCTACCATCAGCAATGATCTTAACATTGACTTACAATTAAAGACATAATGACAGACTTTATGAAAATAAATGTAAATAGTGGGACAGATTCTGTTTATATCAGCACGCTGGCTTTTAGTGCGACATCAGCTGAGCAAACAAAACTCAATTCACCTCAACTGGAAATGTAGTTCTCTCTGGTTTCTTTGTTGCCAGTGATATTCTGAGCAGTTCATCTCACACTTACATGTGCATCATGCTTCAAACAACACTGGCATAAAATCAAACCCAGTGGGAGGAAACTTTCTTAGAACACTATTTTAACCTCAAAGAGAATAAATGAATGAAGTCAGGATCCAAAAATAGCTTTTGGCCACACCTTCCAATAGCAGGTGGATTAAAATATTTACTTGCCATAAATATTTCTTAAGGGCGGAATACACATACATGACTTTTGCCCAGATTTTTGGACAAGTCCGGGAGAAATCAACGACAGTTTCTGAAAGCCATAGCCAGTTTTCTGATCTTGGGCACTAGGAGACTTCACAGAAATGATGGTCAGTCTTTTGATTCTTCTGAATCCATCCCGTTAGAGCATATCAGACATGCTTGATATTTCGAGCTGATTTTAGAACACATATCATTTTGATTTGTCATCTTAGCAATGAGGCACATGTTTCTGCGTGAGTCTGTTGTGTTCGGAACAACTTAAAAAGGCTGGTAGTGTGTGATCCTCAGTCGTTTAGTTTATGATGCCCAGTTTTTCTCTGTAACCATTTACAAAGTTATATGATGCCTAGTGTTGTAAAATCTGTTCAGATTTTCTATTCTGTCATGTACAGTAGTGTGTTTCAGCCTTAATAAATAAATAAATAAAGATTTATTTTTTCAAATTTTCTTTTTAGCATATTTGCGCTACTGTCAGAAAAAAAGGTTCATAAAATATACTGTGATCACTGGTTTTAGTTAATGAATTAGTTTAGTTAGTAAACATAAGTTGCAAGAGATTAGTTATTTACTAAATATTTGGTCTTTAATTAGATTTTTTCCAAAAGAGAGAAGAAATACAATAATAATAATAATAATAATAATAATAATAATAATAAGAATGAGAAGAAGAAGAAGAAGTAATAATAATAAAAATATATATATTATAACGTGATAATTTGTTTATCATTTGTTTATCTAAAATCAATATGGAATTTAAAAGTAAACCTGGATAAACAACTAAATACAAGCTCATTTATTTATGTTAAAGGTGTGATATTATGTTAATGCATGTGTGATTAAACATGTAAAAGATTTTAATTTGGTTGCTGCACTTCAGATGCACTTCAGGTAAACAATGGCGCAAACCTTGTCTGATAAATCAAAGGGTTTGAAGAGTAACATATTAACCCTGTCCCTGCATCGGAACCCCCAGTTTTTCCATATGAATATGGAAGGCTTATGTCTGCTCCATGACTCTAATTCCCTCTGTCTGTTTGACTGATCCCTAGAGACAAGTTGTTGACCTGTGGTAACATTGTGATACACGGCCACTAAGCCACGTGGCTCCAGCAGTCTTTCCATACCCACTGGATGATGAGAGACGGGGAAGGCAAAGAGAGGGAGAGAGAAGAGGTTGGGGATAGAGAGGAAGAGAGAGACATCGTTTTATAAGCAAGTTACCATGAAAAATTTGCTAGCAAAATATTTGCACAGGAGTGCGCTCTGGGCTGGGTAGATAACCTATCTGTGTTTGACTTTAGCTTCCCATGCTCTAAATACTCATCTTCTGCCTGTTTGGCTTATTGATTAGTTTGGCAAGAAACTAGGCCTCTCTAGCAGTGACCAAGGTCAAACGGCACACACATTTAACTCGCTAATGCTCAAACTTCTGTTCTCACACACACACACTCGCACTAAACCGCTTATACATGAGCAGCATTTATGCTAACGACACACAAAAAAGCTATTCTAAAGTAGTGTTATCTAGAGCGTTAACGCATTTCTCAACTTGATGTCTCCAACTTTAAATCGAATATCTTTCAAACTGCCCGACCCCGCCCAATCCGATGGCCTCCCTTTTCTCAACCCATGCAGACTAATGCGATGTGCAATTAGAAAAGATCGTTCAAATCTTTCTGCCGGCGGTGGCTTTAGTTCATCGTGCTGTTCCGCACCCAGAGTGCACCGTGTGGTTAAAGAAGAACAACATCACTAACTTCGACCTCAAACTTCCTTCCGATCGCTCAGGGGCGGCAGGAGAGGGAAGTTAGGGTTGAGGCGTTAGCATGTACGCGCCGTTCACGCGATTAGCCAGCTATTCTTTAATTAGTCCTGGTGGAGAATGCGGGCAGAAGGCACTCATTCCTCCCCCTGATCGATGGTATTGAAATCTGAAGGTTATTTCTGGGGCGCCGGGCCTCAGATTGTCGATGTCATTCCCATCACATGTGCATTGCCCCTAAGCCTTGTACTGAACTGGAAGCGTTAGCGGGCAACAGTGTGAAAAAAAGGTCCTTAATTCTAAGCACTTTGATTAACCTCTGCCAGCAAGGACTTGTCCGAACTGACTTGACATACCCATGTGACGCCCTATTATTAGCCCGTATCGAGCCACAGCACACTCCCAACCCCTCAACCGGCGCTCCCTCCCATCAACTACCCCCCAACCTGCAAGTTTGTCCTTATGTAGATGTATACATATCTGCCTACTTGCTGTAGGGGAGGCGGGCACATGACCTCCCATTGTGAGGAATACTTGGCACGTGGCCCTGCTCCTCAGTTAGAAGCATTGTTCTGTTGCAGAGGAGAGTGACACTGCTGGAGAAGATACTCGCTGACATTTTCGACTTTTTAACCACCATCAGCCCATTAATCAATGGCTGCATCTGTTTCGGAGGGAACGGGAGCGAGGGAGAAAGACAGAGGGCGAGAGAAAGAAAGGGAAACGGGGAGAGTGAGAGAGAGATGCCCGTGTAAATACACTAGCGCTAATCCGGCCAGACAAACGTGTGGAGGAGCCGAGAGAGAGAGACAGGGTTTGACTTTGACTTGCGCTGAGAGGGGGCTTGTGTCAGTTCCACCTTTGCTTTATCTCATCAGCTCAGTATTAGCACATTGCATTTGCCACTCAAGTGTTTAGCATATATGTAAATTTTATAGCCCTCGACATGTTTGTCCCTGCTGACAGCCATGAAAATGTTTGCCCATGAGTCTGTGTGTCTCTCTGTGTGCGTGTGTGTGTAGTTCGACGTTCACTTTTTGGGAAAGTGCATCTGAATGATGCTCAGCAAGGTGTGAATGTGCGTGTATGTACTGTACGTGTGTGTCCGCTCTTGGGTGTTAGTTTCCGTATGCGCTCTGATGATAAGCGAATGAGAGCTCCCTACAATAGAACACTTGAGTATCCGAAGAAAAGGGAATTGTGTTGGACACAAGATGGCGTGAACAAAAATCTGAAGACACCTTCTTTTGCTTTGAAAGGAATCTGCATTCATTCAAAGGCTTCTTTCTTCTTTAGGTACAATGGTTTGAAATTTCCTGAGCAAGTAGGCCTCTTCTTTACCCTTCAGTTGTAGAAGCAAGAGTGTTTTGTAGGTGCGAGACACGGGTGACCTTTCTTTGATAGTCGCTGTGATATACGATGGGCCTAAAAGAATAGTCTGTCCCATGCTTTGCATTCAGCTGGCATGAGGGCTTTTTTTCCCGCTGCAAAAGCCACCTCATAATGTTTTCTAATTCTGTTCTATTTTAAGAGCATTACAGCATTCTATTTTAACAGCGTCTGAGGATCGCACCATGCATTCTCTATATTAATGACCTTCAGTGAAGGGCCCCAGGAACCATGCAACATTCTTATAAAACTTATTTCATGTTTACAGAATATTCCTAATATACTGTAAACTTAGCATTATAAATATAGAAATAACGCAATTTGATGTCTACTGTAACTAACTTCTAAAATATTACCATGTTTTTTTCCCTCAAAAACTAATTATTTAAATAGTTTAGTCTCCATAACTCATGCATGACTAAAGCATGATTTTACATTTAGCAATACAAGAAGTAGTCCTGCACTTAATATTTTGTAGCAACCACAGACTTTGATCAAAATAGAAGTAAGATGGATGTGATGGATACTGTAACGTCTGGTGTGGGTAAATGAGAGCGCTGGAGATGTAGGTTTAGATAAACATAAATTTCCTTCTTTAATAATAAATCAAAAGATCTTCACAAGGCAGATAAGACACCAAACACAAACGTCGACGGACAAAACTGAACTCAAAAGACATGGGTTAAATACACAGCACACTGATTACAAGACACGACACAGCTGGGGAAACACAGGTGGAAGGAAATCAATTAATAATCACAAATGACACAGGAAAGACCAAATAAGGGCAATCAGGAAGACATAAACTGAAACTAAACTGTAACCAAAACCGGAACTAAGAACAGAACTAAACAGACAATAATGTTACAGATACAGTGATATGGTTATCTTCATATCATGACCGTTGTGCATATGAATCAATAATCAACATTAGAATGTGATACATCATCTACAGCAGTTGTGATTTTGTGTATATACGTTTAGACTAACTGTCTCTGGCATTCTGTGTATTCTGTGTAAATCTGAATCTGAACTAAATTAAATAGTTATACCTCGCAGGAAGTTGATGTGATGCCACAGAGGCATGGTGTATGACAATTTTTTTTTACTTTTAGAACATTCTGGGAAACAGGTCTGTTTTTTTTCCATCCATCTAGTTCTCCAGGTTTCTTAGTGCTTTTATATTTTTCTCGCTGAAGCATTTAGTCATCTTATGTATCTAGAAAAAAAAGTTAGTAGTAGATGACAGGGGTTGATCTCTTTGTGGCTCATATAGGATGGAAATAGGCACATCAAGGTCTCTAGAGATGGACTTAAAGCCTTGAGGTTGTACATGCTTGACAATCCTCTCTTAAACCTTCCCAGATAATGGTGGCACATACAATATCACATAAAGAAAGGAGACATTTTCTTGATTCAGACTACCTGGATGAGTGATTTTTTTTATAGGCACCTGACTTCTTCCCTCCTTTTAAGCATACCAAAGAAGATTCTATGTAGATTAACTTTTAATTAAGCATTTTCCTTGAAGAAATTTCAAATTATCTGAAAAGTGCATACATGACCTACAGACCCTTCAATGTATTGAGCAAAGCTGAAAGAAGGTTTTATTTAGCTGAAAGAAATGGTATTGAGAAAGAAATAAGAGAAAAGAGAAATGTTTCAAAACTCACGTACAATACCAAAATGTGACATTCCACATTTACAAGCTGCTAAAGAGCCTGCTTATTATGCCTGGGATTTGATGCCTTCACAGAAAGATATACTAAATGGGTCTCAAAAACACAACACTGTTAGTACTGTCCTTGTGAAAATCTGCCCCTTTTTAGTTGCAAACTCAGTCCTAAATGAGTTTGGACATTACTACCCTAGATGATATTATTAAAGATATTTATGGTAAAAAAAAAAATAACTACTGTGCACAAACAGATTTCTGAAATCTACTTTATGTCTTTTATTGTTCAGAAAAACAGATGGCCACCCCCTACTCTCATGGTATTGGTTAAGCCATTTTGAAAGAAAGTTATGTGCAGAAATGTAGATAAAAAGCATATATATTGCTATATTGACAGTTAAACTTTGCAGTTTTCTGGTGGGTGTTGAGCTGGAAACGTGCATAGAAACCTGCAGGCTTTGGTCGCTAATACATCATTGCTAATTGCTTAAACCAATCAGTGCCAAACATATTGAATGTAATCAGGCTGAAGCACTCAAATTCAAAACATCCTCATCAGGCACCGTTATCTGAATTTCTCTTCATGAGCAAACGCTCAACAGCCTGTGTGTAGAGTTGTGTAGGTGCACAAGTTCGTTCTTCCTCATGTCTTTTGGAAGTTTAGAAGATTGTGATCAAATGCGATGAGGATGAACAGAAGGAGTGATTACTAGAGATCACAGGCCCACTGTAGAAGAAGGATTACGGCTCAAAGAGCAGTTTATACTCCTCTGCTCTCAACTCAATTTCTCAAGGCGCTGCTTTCTAATGATTGGACTTACACTCAAGGCCACGCGTTGGCAGTCACACTATCCAAACAAACACACAGAGACACGCGCATGCACACACCACATTTATTAATAGCCGAAACAGCTGCGGATCCTCTGGCTCACACCAGAGGAGAGGAATTCCCAGCATTCAGTGGACAGAAGTGTGTTAATCTGCGATTCTTCACCATAGGCAGAAGACAGATGGATTCCTTCACTCTTTCACTTTTCTCTGCGCGTGCGATGGGATCAGCTAGCAAGAGGCACGGGTATCCACCGCTAATTAAAGGTGGTGGGTGGGAATTGGAGGGATTGCTGGACAGATGGACTGCCTTCACCAAGGAGCCAGGGATCTTTGAACCCGGTCTACAGAGCATATTTAATTAAAGCTCTAATTTTCCCAACGGCATGAAGATTTTTTTTGTATGTGAACAATGACCCCATTGTCTTTCTCAAGTTTCAATACGAGATCAGAGGTGTTGACTTTTCTGAATGTGATGTTAGGAATATTCAAATATTTTTAGAAAATAACTAACATGCATATAAAACAGGCCTATTGTATGCATCCAAAAGTCTTTTAACCCTAGGTTAGCATCTTTTAAACCCTAGGTTACGGGCCAATTTAACCCTGGGTAAAGGAATAACCAGACATATTGACAGCAGGTTAGTATCGGCAGTTATAAATTTATGATTTTTTTACTTTTATTGGAGCACCAAACCCCACCCCTACCTCTGAACAATATAAACACACACAGGCAAATGCAGTTACAGGTATTTATTGCACAAACTAATCATTAACAAGCAGTATAAATACATTACAAGCGTGTCACATTTCAAGTCTTGTGAAGCCATGTGAAGTCTTTATGCAAAGAAGAGAGTAAAACACAAGGTTTTCACCACTAAAATTGTTTGCGCTCTGTTCACGTGCTCACATCTCATTCAGAAAACATACTCCCGTCCTGTAGCATGACACAATCCCTCACAAGATACACAAGGACCAATAGTATTTCACAACAGCATTATACAATCGATCACGAAACACACAAGAGCCAATGGCATTTCCAACACAGTCTCACGAGCAATTCGTACATACTGTATTCGTACAAGGTGCCAAATTTGTGCCAATTCGTACTAATTCGTATGACCTCACTCGTAAGATTTCGTACGATTTGTCTAAAATCACGTGATGGTAGGTTTAGGGGCGGGGTTATGTTTAGGTCATTCGTACAAGTTCATACGAATTGGCAACTCGTAAAATACGTACGATTTAGAATAAATCGTATGAATTCGTACGAGTGAGGTCTTACAAATTCGTACGAATTATCCACCTCGTAAAATATGTATGAATTGCATGGCATTTCACAACCAACGTTGACGTAAGGATTCTTGTAGCAGCATTTTCTGAAATTGAGCACAGACTGCAAAAGTGACTAAAAAGGGGTACCTTGATCTTCAAAAAGCGACGCAAAAGGGTTTTGACCAAGCATCAAAATGTGACAAGTTGGAGTGAGACTGCGTTGATTCTACCAACCCTAAACCTACCGTAACAGTCTACTCTGAGAGATAGTAAACATGTAGTCACAAATTATTGAGAATTAGTTGACATGTACTTGCAAGGTTACTACATACTTATAGAACGTCTAAAGTGGACTATCAAAATAAAGTGTAACCAAAAAAAAAAAAAATCCCAGAGAAGCCAGATTTTACTGAAATTTACAATATAACAACTTTCACCTGTCCTAACTGGTGTTTGGTTGCACAGTACCTGATGGCAACAGTAAACCTGCTAAACCTGTTTCAAACGAACCCCTTTTGTTTACTGCACCATGACTGTCGACTGAACATGGTTTCTCTTAGCTCAGTTGTTTAGTAGTAGTAATAGTTCAGAAGTTTTCTGCCATGGAGTAAATGCTTTTCAAACTTACCCCCATTTACTTCTGACCACTCCATTACAGGTGTAGAGAGGGTAAAGAAAAGCATAACGCCAGGGGTTGACATCCAACCTCTAGATACCAGGCTAATCCATCTATTCCAACCCCATTCTCTCCCTGAATTATCACCTTTTGACATCATTTTTTAAAATCTGCTGTCAAAGGAGTGTGGGATGTACAATACAGGGGAGTATGAGGAGTAGAAGAAGAAGAAAGAGCTAGAGAGAGGGTGAGTGTGGGTGGGGAAATCTCCTCTTAAGTCCTCAGCCTCAGTTATGATTAATGACCCAATGCACCTCGAAGTTCATAAACTTCCCAACCCGCTGATAGTTTATACAAGCTAAATGATTTATTTCCAGCGCATGCCAGACTGCTCATTCCATGTGACGGATATTTCCAGAGTCCTTGCTTAAGGTTGCATCTTGGCGCTATATAACAAGCCTTATGAGGGTAATATAGTAATAGAAACCCCCCAATACGTCTCTTGAGGGAACTTTTTTGAAGCCAGCTCAGATTTCACCTGATGTATGTGTCACCACCATGAAAAGATGGCACCATGTCACAGTTATTTGATAGACATTGTGTATGTAAAATAAAAGTATCCTATGACTAGTTATCAACTTTAGGTTGGTTGGCTTCCAACTATCAGAGCTATCTTCAGACTTGGAAACATCCTATCAGCCTTTACATACCTCATAGATACCTTGCGCTCCGATACCGCCTCCCTCCAGTTTAATGACCGTTGGAGGAATCTGGCTCCTTCCCCGCTAAATGCCTCCGATCGCTCCTCTCCACGCTAGAACCTGCATCTGAGGGATCTCTCGAACACCTGTCACCCCAAACAGCAGCATTTTCTGAGAGCGTTCTCCATCACTGTCACCCTCCCATCACCTGCCTACTTTACCTTATCCCCCTCTCCTTTCATTCATCAACATTTTAGGTGCCGCCTTTGACAAGGTCACATCTATTGCTTAGATCGTACATCATATTTATACTAGGGCGCTGACAAACCCTGTGATATTGGACGCCGCTTATTTGTCTATTTACATTCTAAGGTTGTACGTGGTCTAAGGAACATTGTTCAAAGGAAAGCACAGATATATGAGGTGATTTTAAGGCAGAGTTTTACAGAGTTGAATGACTCTTGAAGGAAAAGGTTAACTGGCTGGTCAGATGGAGTTGTGGTTTGACAAAGTCTTTGACAGGCTATTTTTGTTGGGAAGTAGACTGACCTTCAGAGAGTTGTAGGCACAATTATTCAACTGTTTTTTGGATTTAGCTAAATCTTAGCCAACTAAATTTAAGTAAAGCTATACTGAACTCATTAAGCAGTGTTTAGGGACATTTTTTTTATATTGAAAAATGTTGACTAAACAAAAACTGCTAATGTTGCCTTCTCTATTATGTCCAATTAGTACAGTAGCACATATTCATCGCATATGAAATCTGAGATATTAGTTTTCTATTGTTTTTAAATATGACACTCATTCAAATGATGCATTTAAAAATATTATAGTCCATTTATAATTGTTCACTAAGTATCCTACATCTTTACAGCTTCATCTTGGCTATTGAAGGAATAAGTTTGCTGTCCTGTATTCTAAAAGTCATTCTAAAAGCTGTTTCCATTATAGTGTTGAATTTATGCAGATAAATCAACTTAAATAAAGGTCAGATGCTAACTGCTAGATTTAAAACTATAAAAAAGCCACTCAGTTTAAACTGTTCTGTGGTGTGACATGCTTAACTTTAAATTGACTTTGAAAATCATTTTGTATTTTAATTATTGTGCATGCTGTATTTATGATAACAAAACTGAAAGACTACAATATTGTATTTTGTCATGCCACTTAAACAATTTAAAACTTAATTAAAAAGTAAAGAAACCAGTTACAGAATCTAAATCAAACATTTTCCCTCACAAATATAGATATAGATCTAAACCTAATGCCTTCTTTGTGTAGTATTTATCTTTCTTATCACTCCTAAGCTCCCAACATGCTGCACAAAAGACATACTAAAGACTAATGGGATGGCCTACACTTCCTTTGACTTTCATTCAATATGGGAGACCTGAAACGAAAGCTCATGCTAAGAAGCTGCAATGTGATACTTTGCTTAATTAACTGCAAACCTTAAATCCGAAATGCTGCATTTTCAAAGTTTAGTGTAGCTGTGGCTTAAGTGTTACTGTATGATTTTAAACGAATGCCAACTTGCTGATCTTTCCTGAAGAGCGAACTGACTATACAGAGCGGTGCACCATGTGGAATGATTAAATTGTAGAATATAATTCTACAAAACGTTCGGTTCTAACAAAACATTCACTAGCTAACATGACATATCAGGGCACTCTTTAATTAATGACTTAATGAAGTCTCCACTTAAAATAATTGGCTTGGCATTAATCACTCAGTGCTGATAGCATGGGCCTTTGTCCTAGTTATGATTTGCCTTTTTGTTTCTTGATGAGTGTCAGAGGTCTGTGTGTAAAATAAGATTTTTATACAATATTCATGTTGGTGGCCATTTTGTTGTTGTTATTTTAATGACATATGCCGTTGAAAAGTTTGTAGATTATCTTTAAGCTTTAAGCAGAATCACTCTTTCTGACAAAACAGGAAGCAGCTCAGGTAGGAATGTGCCATTCGAAATTTTCTCTCCTGATTACTGAGACAGTAAATGTTTAAGACTTAAGACTTGTAGGGGCTGCACATGACAAACATAAAGCTAGAACGCTGAGCGAATGTGTTTACCATCCAACAAAAAACCTCCAAGAAACCATTATTTATTTGTTTGCTGTAATAGCATAGAGCTAAGCTGATGGCACGACAGTGTGATAAAGTAAACGGATAACAGAAATATCTTATGGAAAAGGTTTTCAGCAGTTGGACTGAAACATTGGCTGCATTCCAAGTCTAACTGCTGCTCTTTAATCACAGGGGAGTTTTGTCCTCATTGTCAACGACCTGACAGCACACACCCTGAAACAGCAGCCACATCTCAAGAAAGGATGCAGCTGCTTGCAAAGGAATTGCAGGCTTTGCTAAGCGCAGCCCAACCAGTATTTTCACAGGATATTTGTAGTGCACACTCTATTAACTAAAACTCATGGACCAACGCTGAGCTGAAGGGTTTGGACAAATAGAAGGGAGTGGTCAAACCTTACCAGCAAGTTTCTCACCTACACCTCTTTCCATAGACAAAATCTTGGAGTCAAAGCTAAGTCTAGAACAGTTAAGAATGTTTCCATTAAAGAAAAGGTGGTTTCTGTCTGGAAAAAGCTGCTGGTTCCAGATGACTGGTACAATGTCTTAAAGTACAGCAAGGTCAGAGTTTATCTGGTTAGCTTTAGGCTGTAATGTCATACCACTTAAGCAATCTAAAACTGTTTTAAGCAATTTAAAACTGAATTAACAAGTAAAGAAACCCGTTACAGAATCTAAATCTAACACTTTCTTTCACAAATATATAATAGATGAATGTAGGTCTGGTTTTTTCTTCATCACCGGAGCTGCTGCTTGAAATAACCATATTTTTTGCCAGTTAACAAAGAAGCATGTAAATGGTTTTGACAAGCGTGTCTTCTGGCTCCCTTCTTCTGTGTGACAAGCGAGTGTCAGAAGCATAAAAAGTTGTGCATCATCACCCTGTGTACCGGGGTATCTCTGTTTTTTAAATGCTGACTACAGTATATTCACGTGTGGTATTGTGTACAGACCTAAAACTTTCTCTCTTTGTTGGTGGTAATTTAAAAGCAGTTAGGTTCAAGCAATATAGATATAGATATATAAACCTTACATAATTAATAATAATATAAGATAAACTTATGCACACAGACACACCACTGCATATTATACAATAAATATTGTTAAATATTGTATCCAATATTAATGCCATTTATTTCTAATCATTTAAATTTTTAAAATATTACACTTCCTAGCTGTATGTCAAGGCCAGCATGTAGTAGAATAAAGACACTTTCAATGTTGAATTATGTTCTCAAATAAAGGAGCAGGGCTAGTCGACAAAGACAGCCATGGTGGGTTGTTTCCTGTAGTAACTGTTACGTCATTACCTGTTGTCAGGACTGAAAGAGTTCTGCAGATATCCCAAAAGAGCACCAGCACCAGCATCATTACAGTGGAAAAGTGGTACTTGTACTTCTCTGTGATGGGCTAGATGTGTTTTAATGTGGGATAATGCATCTTATTAATCGTTACTTACGGTGTGAACGACTGCTCTTGGAGCAGCTGGGGGAGGAGAAGGTGTGAGCCGCAGGAGTGATAGTACGGCCCCAGCTGTAGTGACCTGTCTGTGCTGATCGCCTGCAGCTAGCCTGAGGGCGGTGAACGCCTGAAGGAGGTCTTCACTGAACAACAAGTAAATAAAAGATATGAGGGATGTCAGAGCCGCAAAGGCCATGGCCATCGGGTAGGAGACTGAGACTCCCTGTGAGACAACATAAGCATCTGCAACACAAACCAACAACTCTTTGCCTCATAAAGAGACCCTTTTCTTCTCACCAATCAAGTACAATGCTGGATTACAGATGTACTGTGATACTGGGTTCAGGCATGAAACCTCACATATTTATCATTAATTACAATCAGATAGATCAAAAGCATTTCAAAGCAGCTTTGCATTGAAGCATCCTATCAACAAAACTTGGTTAAATTAGGGATAATATACAGCCAGCCAATCAAAAACTCAATAAGGTGATTAAGACCTTGACACAGCTACGTATGTATAAATACATGGACAGAAAAAAAATGATATCAATTTTATATTTAACACATCAAAATGTTATATGATTACTGTACATCATACAAACATTAAACAGTAAACAGTTTCCTCAAATCTGATTAGTTAATCACAATGTTGACCCAGGGACATGTTGCACTTAGTAAAATCAGTTTAGCGGTTGTAGGTATTGCAGCAGTTTGGAAACTAAAGAGTTGTTGGTGATGCAGTGATGCAATGGCACTAGGGTGACTCTGATGAGAAGATTGGTGAATAAAGTTTGTTCAACTTTGTGCACAAAGAGTTGTTAAATTACGGAAGTCTTTGACCTCTGTTATCATGAGCTGTGTGAATGCTGTACCAGGTGGGCAAACATGTTTATGTTACAAAAGCCATAAATACAGAGCTGTGTAAGAACCCATGTGTTTATTAAATGATAATCTGCCCCGAAATCATAATCTTTGTGAAAAGGAATAAAAGTTAATGCCACTTGTTCATTTTAGCTGTAGACTTCAGTGAATTGAATGTTTAGGTATATTCTTTGACATCCAGTTTAATAGCCATTACACAAACTATAGGACCACGATTGCCCAATCAGAAGCAAGTAATTTAGAGTCCCTGTAATAACAGCCTTTAGTCATACTGAGATCCTTCTGAAAATGACTAGGGGCAATGGTCACGTTCTTAGCCATGCCTTAGTGTTTAAAAACAACTTAGCGTATGCTCAGTCGTGCCCTATCATCTCTGATCTACACTGCAAAGGAGCGAGGCGTGAGGTTTTGCGCTTACTTAGTCCCTCCCCCATTAACTTCAGTTAAATAACTACGTCAGTCCTAGCGCCTTAATTACTCTTGTCCTTTACAAATTAACAAACTCATTTCTTTCCCAGCATAATAACCAGATGCCCCGTAAGAGCTTCTGTCACCTCAATTCGGTTCTAATTATCTCAATTTCTCTGTAAATCATTTTTATAGAGGCAGTAAAGCAGTGTAACGCTGTTTGCAAGACAAGACAAGGCATTTGATGGAACAAATAATGTGAAAGGTGTGTCAGTCTTTCTCATGGAAACAGAACAAAATTTTGCTCCAACTTTAAGCAAAAACACCTGAATGAATGAATCAAAATCTTTGGGTTCACTTGAAAATTACAAGCAGGTGTGTTAGAGCAAAGATGGAACTAAACTGAAGATGCGGTAAAGCTATGGTTAAGTATTAAAGGGAAGTATAAAGCTGGTAAATTGGTGTGATGCTCAAAAACAAAAGGCCCACTTGGTAGTAAGCATATACCAAACTTGTCTAGACAGACAGGAATCCAGAAAATGAGAGCTGAGCTTGATGTAGTTGCCATGGCAATGTAATGATGATTGGCTGATCGATCCAAATGAACACAGGTAACAAGTCCAATTCTTAACATTTCTTAAACGCCCTCCAAAAATGGGTGAATTTTACATTTATTGAGTCTGATTACACTTTTTTAGTTTTTTTTTTTTTTAGTTTTCAAGTCTTGCAGATACAAAAAATATATATTTTGCAAGTACTTGAAATATGCTAGTATTCCATTGCCAACATAGCCTTGGATAGCCATGAACAACATGAAATAAAGTGAGAGTTCCTTCTTTCACCACAGGGAGGTTTCCTGCACTCCGAGCTTAGATTGGGATCCCTCTCACTATCACTCTAGCAAGTTGTTCCAGTATCCTGAACACATTTGGGGCCTGTAAAGTCTTGTAGAGCCAATCTGCATGCAATAAAATCCATTAACAGAATTCTTGGTTGTGCTGCTATATATTAAATAATACAATTAAAGTTTGCACAAGGCCACGGGCAGCTCCTGGCGGGTTAATGGGCACATTTTTAAACATGGACGTTGTCTTTATTAACAAACCGCATATTTGAAGACCAAACAACTACATTCTTACCTAAAAAAAATCTTAAAACTGCATTCCATGACACACATAAAAATTCTAATGGATTTTGGCATCCACCATGACACTCAGTGTGAGAAATACTGTAAGTGTGCTGATTCAAATAGTCAAACAGCATGCCTGGAAAAGACTCTCAGCCAATCAGAACTGTTGTATAAATATAAATAATGAAATTTCTTTTTAATTCTGTTTGCATACTTTGTAACACAATTGTAATGTAACAAGTCTTAGGTTGTATTTAATTATTAGTGCGTGTACCTGAAATTGCAACAGAAAGGATCAAATTATATTCTTGAAATATTTGCATGTCTACCAAATTAAGTTATGCTTCTTTTACCTTAAATGTCTTAATTAGAGTGTTTTGCATCAATGAGCGTAAAACCAATAACACAGAGTGACAAAGCAAATTCAATTGTGTCCGGGTCACTGATCTGCCCCTTTGTGCAGGTTGGGGGTTTTGGACTAAAAAGGATGAAGTCTGCAAATATGAAAATAATAACCATTTGATCAAGCTTATTATGAAAGAGTGCACTGTTTACATTCATGCAAGGGCCTTTTGTCATAATTATTACCCTTCTCCCCCTCTCTCCCAAGACCTTGGGTTGCAGCTCTTCAGCCCCAATTCTCCCTGGTGACCATTTGAACTAATTACAATGGCTTCTTCAGTAAGCATCTCTAAGACATGCTAAGGAGAATCCTCTCCCAGCCTCCAGCAAGATGCTCTCTTCCATTCAAATGCTTCAAATGCTTTCTGCAAGTAATTGTCTGTCCTTAGCAATCCCCTAATGACATTAAAAGTCTCATTATACGCCATCTCGAAGGGGCTTTTAGCTGGAAAATCTTAAGCAACAGACAGCTTAGCTCCAGGGCTTTGAATAAGATCCTTATGTGAATCAAGTGTCGTTTACTAATCCAAACTGTAATCTCATAAGTATTCTCACATTCTAACGCTGGTATTCCCTCTTTTCCTTTGTAGGAATTACACGTTTTGATTGTTCTTGTGTCCTTCTGAGCGAATTGTTTTGACTGTCTTAAAGCGACTTCAAAACACAACTTAACTTGGATTTATAAAGTTTGGAATGTTTTTGTCTTTTTTTTCTCCAATGCACATTCTAATACTATGGAAGCCTGTTTTGCAATGAAATAAAATAATTGTTTAATGAATCAGAATCAAAACAAAATCATCCACAAACAAAATCAGTATTGTTCAAAATGACAATACTATCTCTTGCTTGGGAATCGGTGCAAAACAGAAATGCTTCCCATCATAGTTTGTGTGCTTTACCAGAAGTATAAATACATATTATATTATATTATCCACCTGAAGTATTCATATATGTTTTCAGTTATCTGATTTTTGGACTTTTTATTTGCATGTGTTTCCTTCTGGCATTTGCATACAATATCCCAGCATTTAGAATGGACTGAAACCCTCGATTCTTAATTTATATAATGATAACCTACCTGCATAGATTGTAATTACCATGTTCTGTCTTTAATTTTTCAAATGAATTGTCCACTGCTCTGTCTTATTGTCAGCATGTACCCACAGTCCTTCAGTGTGTAAACAAACTTGTTGGCTAATGTTTCCTGCCAAATCCTAACATTTAAAGTATGCGAAAGATTCTTTTGAATTGAGGAAGACTCCGAATGTCAAAAAAACCGAGAAGCATTCAGAGCGACTTTCATTGGAATGCTGTTGAAAATGAAATCTTTGTTTTTAGCTACAGATTTCTGCTCATATGTTTTGAAGGCCACGTACAAGCTTCTTAGCCTGCAAGAGCACATCTGATATCTCGTGCTTACCTTGACACTGATATCTAACTCACGCACAAGCATTTCCGCAACACTTCTTGTTTTTATGACTGATTTATTTTCTGTACAATTTTGGTACTGTGACACAATTCTTCACCATTAAGCCAAATGATTATGTGCCTGAACCAAGAAGCTGTTCTGTAGACACTGTCATGACAGAGTAAACAAGGGGCGATGACCAGGTCCAAACAGCTGTCATCAACATGACCCGTAGAGGTCAAATCATGTGGTCTATTTACAGAGCAGTAAAACTTAACTCTTCTGTGCTACCGTCATTCTGTCATCCCCAGATGTCCATCAAGTGTCTATAGCTTCTATGTGTGCTGCCAACCTCCTTAAAATGAACAAATGACCAATAAATACATAAATAAAACTCTAGACATCTCAAGCTTTTAAGCTTTCAGCAGATTATTTCAGATTTGTCTAATCCATATCTACCTTCTTTTCCCTCAGCAGATCAGTCGGATTGACACAATATAATGCATCGAGACCTCCCATAGTTTAAACGTGCTAAATAGCCGAAGATGCTTTCCAATAACAGATTATCTGTCTATCTAGAGCCTTAGCACCCCGTTATTGTACATATTAGCGTTTAGCATGTATTTTAACAGATAATGTAACCAGAGACTGTCCTCCCCCACAGGACAGCGACAGAAAAAAAGAAGCTGTTTTAAAAAAGAGGGCACTGCTCAAGGAGGGTGTTCTATTGCTAACGTTTGCATTCGTTTTGACCTTAAATGATGCAAGGCGTCCCAATGCCTGTCAGGGGAGATTTATATATCGCCACCATCTTAATTGCTATAGTACATCACATGGTGCAATATTTTAGGACAGTCTACAGCTGCCTCAAAAAAGTATTTGGACATTTGACTACTTTGAGGGACCCCTTGTTGAAAAAGGGGTAACCTTAAAAAAGGGGTAACACTTTATTTTGATGGGTACACAACATACTGACTATCAGAAACTTTATTACAATTATATGTCAACATGTTCTACTAACCTTAACCTACCCTAACAGTCTACTCTGAGAGTTAGTATACATGTACTTGCAAATTAATCAGAATTAGTTGACTTGCAGTTGATAAGTACAGGTAGTTACTTTTAGTTAGCAGAATGACTAAGTGCAACCAAAAAGGGTACTTTTTAAGCACGTCCTGATTTTTCCAACATATTTTGTTGACCCTAGAACAACATTTTAATGCAAAAATATAGTCTTGACCATATCTCTACACCTAAACCTAACCTTACCCATAAGTAATGCCTAAAATCAGAGGAAAGGATAGATGACTGACACTGATGTACAAATATCAAACACTGATTTTAAGCCTAAACTTCCCATAAACTTTAAACTGTTTCTTCAAATCTGATTGGTTATTCACAATGTTGTCCCAGGGTCAACAAAGATGCTGACTTTACACCCAAAATGCAAAATTAACTTGTTACATGTTACAACTACCTCCCCTTCTCCGCCTGTCTCACGCCTTCCTTCATGGGAGGCTCGCAGGGTCCGAGCTGGATGCTGTATTAGCAGAGACCCCACCCTGAGTGAGCCGCACACAATCCATCATGTTAACGTCACACTAGAGCATTTAAAAGCGGCATCCAAGTAAGAATTGTCTTTAAAGCTGTAGAAGTTATTCACTCCAGAGTGAATCAGAGTGAGTGATTTTTCTGTTTTTATTTTATTGTTTGTGTCATATTAACAGTGTAAACAGCAGTATACGTATTGTATATTGCACTGCTGTCACTTAATACAATGATCTTATATAAACATACTATTTCTTTCCTTAGAACTTAGTTTAGTACTCACATGTCATGTAACAGATGCTTTCTGTGTGTGTGCTTCGGAAGCATGTGTTTAGAAAACTGTATATCAGAAGTTTAAACTGGTGTGACCTTACGCATGGCTTCAGCATGATCTGATTATGAAACCAAGTAGATGTTTTGTTTCGTCAGATTAGGAATCGGGTCTAGAATAGGGGTGGGGAGCTCAACTTCCACTCATAATAAACATATTCAAAATTAGATAAGCTGACACTTCACAGACACATTCTGGGGACACCTGGAGACTTAAATTACTTGCAAAAAGAGGCATAATAGGTCCACTTTGAAGGGATAGTTGACCCAACAATTTAAATATATCATTTACTTATTCTCAATTTGTTCTTAACCTGTAAAATTTTCTTTCTTTTGTTGAAGACACACACCCAAATAATAAAAATATGGGGGAAATAGAATGAAAATCAGTAATCTGCTTTGAAGTAAAACTTTAAATGTTCTTAAAAATGAACATTATAATAAGTGTAATCAAATGTGTTAAGAAACAGTCTATTTAAGTACAGTATGCAAAACCTGATTTTGCTAAGTTCTACGTATTCCTAGGTCAGCATCTTTGTTGACCCTGGAACAACGTTGTGATTAGTCAATCAGATTTGAAGAACCAGTTCATAGCTTTTGTGAAGTTTAGGCTTACAATCAGTGTTTGGTGCTTGTATTTCAATATCATTCATCTGTCTTTGAATCAGATTTTAGACATTACTCACTCATGCATAAGTTTAGGTTTAGGTGTAGAGATATGGTCAAGGACTAAAATGTTGTTCCAGGTTCAACAAAATATGTTGACCTACCCTGCAGTAAAAACCAGCTTAGGATTTGGTTGGCTGGTTTTAGCTGGGAGACCAGACTGGTCTTAGCTGGTTGAAACTGGTATATATATATGTTTTCCACACATTATTCACTGTCGTGTGGACTGTCATGTCAACTATCAGTCGGGGCCATAACAGCACCTGTTTTGCGGTCTCGCATTGGTTATTGTTACAGTACTGGCGTAATCATATAGCCCGTCGTTATCCCGATTTAAATCCTAAATATCAAACATGTTTGATATGGTCTAAACGATCGAGGAACATGACAAGATTTTTGCTCTGATTCCCTCTGAAAATCGGGGCTAAATCAGCCTACAAATCCTGTAGTGTGAGCCAGACTTTAGGTCGTTTAAGCTGGGAGACCAGCTGGAACGACCAGCTAAAACTAGGCTGGGAGACCAGTTACTTCCAACTTAAACTAGCTAAAACCAGTCAACCAGCTGGTTTTAGCTGTTTTTTTTTTTTTTTTTTTTTCCAGACAGTTGACAGTTCATATTAGCTCATATTATTCTAAAACGTTCTTCTGTGGAACACAAAAAATATAGTATAAAAGTATATATAAATACAGCATGTGTGTGTGTGTGTGTTTCATATTAAATAAAAAAATAAGGTTGTACTGTCAGTTTCTGGTGACCAGTTACATCACCAAATGTTTACACAAAATTAAGATACCGATTTGAATTGATAAGATTGGTCAAGATTGGTTTACACACAATTATTATAATTATACTGAGTATAGAAAAAGGTTTGACTAGCAACTCTCCATGTGATGTTCACTTCCTATCATAGCTGAGGGTATTTTGTACATATTGTAACCAAGTGTCTTCATCACTTTCTGTGATGAGAGTCATTGCGGAGACCTAATTCAGATCTCAGCGCAGCCTCTCTTCTCCTTCACTTAACTCTCCCATAGACATTCTTAAGAAAATCTATACTTGTTTTGGAGAGGGAGGGAAGTAGATAAGATCTTCATTGACAACTAAATGACATTGTGTGTCCCTCGATAAGAGATTAAATCTGAGTGATCTAATCGTTTGAAATTCACTGTTGTTAATTATGGGCAAGTAGAACAGAAAGACATAGGCACGGTATGAAGTAACAAAAAGGTCTTGTTATTGGCCTTTGTTTGAGCAATTTGCGGATATTGATCTACGAGGACGTCTGCTGGCCAACTTGGACTGCAATTTATCTATGAGTGGATGCTATGGTTCCCTCATCAAGCCATCTAAAAGAAACAATTATGGTCCATGCATTCATAGAGTAGACTAAACCTTTGTGAATTATGGCTTTACGTTATACAGTCGTTATCTAACTATTCCAGCGCAATCAAACATGGACCACTATGAAGAAGACAAAGCCTGTTTATGATGAGAATGTTTTGTCATCCATTATTACATTAATTGCACATTTGACAAGCGGTAAATTGAAAATAATTAATACTGAGAATGATTTTGGTTTACACCATTGTCACCTTTATGATGACCAGTAGGGTTATAGGGGTGTGTTTGTAGTATTTGTGTAAGCATGTTTTCATAGTTTACATTAACTGTAAATTAAAGCTGTTTTCTACTTTGATATAACAAATTAGACAAGATTAGCATTTGCCCCAAAACAGATAGTGGTAATTCATAATGCTTTAATTCTGTCAACATTCACTCAGCCTTGTGTTGTTCCAAACCTGGATGACTTTCTTTCTTCAGCGGAACACAAAATGTGAACTTTTTAAGAATTTTCAGGCTGCTCCTTTCCATGCAATGAATGTGAATGGTGATCAGTTAGATCCACTTTCAAAATAAACATTACATTGTGTGCTTTAATCTAAATCATCTGAAGTAATTTGGAATGCAATCATTTTTTGATTCTGTGACTGTGATTACCAATCTAAATGCGTGTTCCCTTTCAGTCGGTCACTTCAACGTCACGTCGGAGACCGACAAATAGGAATCTCGCTTCGAGATGCCAAAACAACTCTGCGTGTACAAACACGCCAATGAATTTCATTGGC
>JAUMHP010000025.1:2267874-2285338 GCA_032361065.1 Enteromius trimaculatus
GTAGTATAAGCGGAATAATTGACTCCGGACCGTTAAATTATTAGAAAAATAATGCACACCCGAGGTGGTGATGCGGTTACGACGCGAAGCGGTAGGTATCAGAAATAAGATTTATTTCAAATTATTTCAAATATTTAAGTAAAAATGCATTATACTGAAAACTAAAATAACTTAGGTGTTCTATAAAATATTTGGATTTGTCTTTCTAAATGTTTACCAAAAGTTCTGGTACAATGCGTGTTTGTGCTTGCCATTCCAGTCCTCGAGGTCAATGCGAAGGGAATACTCTCCCTGGCTGGAGATATCGTGAATGTGATCATTTCCAAGCCAGAATTCTGCATGGAGCTCTCCGAAGCCATCCCTGTATTCTGTCCATTTGCGATTGAAATTGACCTTTCCATCCTGTCGACGTTGAAACATGGTCCAGCCTCCCCCTGGTCCAAAGAATGGTACTTTAATCTCAATCATCATCCACTAATGCTTCTAATTTAACTCAAACCTCCAGTCTATAAACACATGCAAAAATGCAAACCTTGAGTCTCCATATCACAATAAACTTCTAAAGGAGTCGATCCCACTGATGGAACAACAGTAAAAATCCCAGATCTGTGGACTCCATTGTAGTACAGGGATGCACAGTCAATTGGACAGTTCCTTACATGCTGAACCTCTGAGGAAACAAATATATAATCAAATCGAGCTATCATTAAAAATGTGAGTTATGAGATGCCAATGACCTCAGGAATTATTTTTTCTTGAGTTCACCCAAGAATTACACATCATTTACTCTCCTAATAAACATTGTAAAACAATATATAGGCCTATATATATTCCACAACCAAGACCGTTTCAGTGACAACAACATAAACAAACTGTGCACTTCACATGCATGCTATTAAACCCTAACATGACTTCTGGTAAACATCCAAATAGAATCAATAGCAGCAGCTAAGTCCTTCTACAGTAGATGTCTTTTTATAACAAGTAAAATATGTGTGTTGCATAAATCAGACAGATTTATTAAAAATACAAATTCACTCCCTGCCAGCAGGAGGTGCTTTAAGCACGAGAAATGGAGGTTTCCCCGGTAACGGCTGTAGACAAAGCAGCTTACAGACACTTGCTGCATCCGAAATCGCATACTGCTTAAGTAGGTACTACGTTTAAAATTGAACGTACTACCCAACCGTTAAAAAGTATGTTCTATAGTTTGAATGTGGGTAGTGTGAATGGAATTCGCAGGTACTACATCCGCCATGTTGATGGTGTCAAGTGTCATGCGTCGCCACTGAGGTGCTTACATTTAAAATGAGTTGTGTTTCCACTTTCCGCCATTTTTCGAATATGACGCCTCCTCTCCCAGAGCCTCATGGGATAAGAAAGTGTCCATAGTATGCCTACTATAGATTTTGGGCGGAAGCAGTAGGTCATCCGGGTACTTCTTGCCTACTGAATTTTGAATACTATGAATTCGGACATACTAATCGCCTCTCATACTGTTTTTCGCTTAATATAAAGTAGGGAAGTAAGCGATTTCGGACGATTTGAGGTGAGCAATATCCTTTTGATGATCCAATAATCACTTTGAAATGTTCAGTACCTAGTCATGCTGACCTGGATGAAGGGTATCTTGAGCGCCGAGGAGCGGACTTGTGCGGATGATATTGATCATACAGCCAGGATTGCGCCTCACACGCTCTACTGTCATAGTGAGGTTGCGAATCTGTGATTGCATCTCATATATGAGTGATCCGTGGATGTGCAGCAGTGCATTGGCCTCTTCATAGATGTCCTGCAGCATGTGGAAGCGATGCTCCAAAGATGAATTTACTCCATACTTCTCCTCACGCTGGAGACCGGAAAACATTATTAGCAATTCAGAGCACTTTAAGGACACAGCTAAACTACTGTTGGCAAACAGGAAAATAAATCGAAAACTAAAACAGAATTACTTAATCCAGTAACACTGTTCATTTAGGGATTTGAAAGTGACCCAACAAAACAATATTATTCACAGAGGTGTAAAAAGGTAAACATAAAGCAAATCAAAAGTGTGCAGAAAAAAACATTCAAAATAAACGTACTTTCAAAAAAAAAAAAAAAAAAGAACATATAGTTTTTTGTATCAAATAATAAGACATATATTAATACACAGTAAGTTCCAGCTTATAGGCTATGTATGTTTGTTGTGCGTAGATGCAAACCATTGTTGACAAAGTGCTAACTACTATGTGTCTATGGGACAGGTTCCAGCTCTAATCCAGTAATTGATCAGGGTTAAGGAGGTATTAGTACGGAAACAGTGCACTACTGAATCATTTGTCTCTGGATTCCTTTAAGGCAGAGCTGCAGCATGCCTGTTAATATATAATGTGTGCTATAAAGATTAAGGCTTCGCCTACTAAATAAACAATGAAAAAATTGTAAAGCATGTCAGAAATTTGTTCAATATTTGCAGATTGGGAAAGATTAAAAGGATAGTTCACTCTCAATCATCCTTGGTGTATAAAAAAACTGTTTTAAAGGGTCATATGATGCTGCTAAAAAGAACAATATTTTGTGTATTTGGCGTAATGCAATGTGTTTATGCAGTTTAAGTTTCAGAAAAACATTATGTTCCGCATACTGTACATTATTGTTTCTCCTATAAGCCCCAAAAATATAATAATAACTACAATAACTACTTTATTTAACAATTTGTCTCCTCTGTGTCACAGTGGAAAGAAATATTACCCCAACAAGCTAATGTAAATATCTCAATTGCACAGTCTGTAATTTTGCAACAAAACAAAAAGTACAGAGGTTCTTTTTTATTATTATTAGTGGCCAACAGACTATTTTTAACAACAAATTTAAGAAACAAATGTAAACAAAAATTTAAGGTCTGCACTTCACAATTCAGCCTTTAAACATTTTGTAAGAAAAAAAGATGAATCAAAAGTATCAATTAGTATATTAATTTACAATTATTATCAATTAATTACTTGATTAAATAACATTATATCTTAGTCTCTTAATTGTTTTATTTTTTTTAGAATGCATAAGCTTTTTGTTGATTAACATTTAAATGGAGAATGTGTGATGGCGAATAAAATACAGATTTCGAAAAAATCTGTACTTTATTTTATTTTTAATCTTTTTACCATCTTGACTGGAAAATACTGTTTTACGGTTAGTTTTTCATTTATTATTTGCTAACGTTAGGAATTGTTTCCATTAGAGTGAATGTCCTACAGGCCGGGAGTGGCTAGTGCGCCCTCTTCTGGTTGGAGATAGTAATAACATTATAAACGGAACGCAATCTTTATGCGACTTACTTTTCAAATAGGGCTGGGCGATATATACCGATATAGTTTTGAGGGCGATTTAATGGCGTAGCTTGTTACTGATCTACGGCTTTGTTTATAAGCTGGCGTTCCTTTTGAAAACAGCTGATTGAGATTTACCGCTAATCAAAGAACCAGCTTTACTGACGAAATGAGCATAATATATCGCTCGATATAAATTGCCCAGCCCTATTTTCAAATGTTTTAAAATTACATTTTTTTTTTAAATCCGAGTCTAATATGATCCAGTGAGCCGTACTAAAAGACACTGCGGGCCACCAGTTGCCCATCCCTGCTTTAAGATGTTGATGATTTAGAATGTAGGCTATGTAGAGCTGACATCTTACAGATGTCATTTGAAAATCACTTGATCTGGAAAGCATCTGTTGTGTACAAACACGTGACATACATCTTGCAGACGTTTTCAACAACAACATAAACAAACGTTACTGCACATGCTTGTTTGTGTGGCCCTAACTTAACTTCCGGTAAACATCCAAAAAGAATCAATAACAGCTAAATCCATTCTAGAGTAGATTTTTATCTACTTTTATTTTTGCTGCCAGCAGGAGGTGCTTTAAGCACGAGAAACGAGAGGTTTCCCTGGTAACGGCTGTAAACAAAGCAGCTCTGAGCTTACAAACTCTGCCTTATATGCAGGATGAAATGAATGACATTTTCTGAAGACAGAAATACAGTGAATTAAAAAACACTTACGCCTCGGTTTGATTTTTTAAACGTGCATTACGTGCATTTAAAAATGTAAAAAAAATCCATGATATCCTATAAAAATTATGTGCTTTTGTCAGAATAGCACTTTTGTACAGCTGTTATTGCTGAAAGCCTAGCTCCTACCTGCAGCTCCAGCACTTTGATGCGATGCCTGTGATTCCTCAGCTCTTCTTGAAGCTCTGAGATGGTCTCTTTCAGGTCCTGCATTTGCTGCTTGCGCTCTTCGTTCTCACGCAGCCAGTAGGAGACCTCATCTGTACAGCGGAACATGTCCGGACACCTGTGTTCCTCCAGCTGAGGTAATGTGGCTATTAAACGACACTGTCCGTTTGGCATCACTTCATTGCTATATTCCCCACACTGCATTAGGCCGCTACTAACTCGATGAGTCTGAGAATTGTCTGTTTTAAAAGAGTCAGCGGTTTTAGACTCTTCGACAGCATCTTTGGTTTTGACAACAGAAAATTTGGGCCATGCTGCCCAAAGTAACAAAGCATACAGCAGAGATAGCATCCTGCAATAGACTGAAGTTCTGGAGAAACTAGTCAGGACTTGAGAGTGAAACCCTCATCAGACCCTGAAACCTGTCTGGGTCCCCAGACTGGTAAAGCTTATTTCCTCATGCTGTCGATAGATCTCTCCAGGGCAGATGGAGAGATCTCCATCTCAAGTAAATGAGATGGAGAAAGCTGATTGGCCAGAAATTTGCCAGAATTTCTTAACAAATTGCCTCCCAGCATCCTGCATAAAGAAATAATAGAAGAGAATGGTGTTCATTCATTTATTTAGTACATTCAAATGCAAGTCATGCATGTGCAACATTTTGATTGCACAGTGCAATTTCTGAATTAAGATTATTAATGTCTTGGAAACTACATGCAGAACGACAGAAGTATGCAAAAAAAAAATGCAGAGCCCATGTTTGAGTAAAGAATATTTCATGAAGTGAAGTTTGTAGATAACGTATTTACTTAAAGTAGTTAGCTTTACAGGTGCTAAAAATATACAGCTAAAAAAAAACACATGGCCTATACATTCATATGCAGTTTGCGGCAGCCTTTAGGAACTGGTTTATCATCAACTTTCATTTCTGTTGTGTCAGAATTCTTATCCATGGTGAAGGTTTTTAAGACGATTATCTAAAGGTTCACTCCATACTTATACAGTAATTACACTGGGTTTGAGTTTATTTCACATATAAAGTAGCAATACAAGTGAATTCTGACTTCTTTGTCACGGATCATAATATGTATCAAGTGAATTTAAAAAAACATTCAAGAAAAACAGATGCAACTTGTATGAAGTACAGATGTACACTTCAAGCATGGGCGTAATATATATTTTAAAGGTTAAAATAAAAGCCTTCACAAAGCCAGCAGATAAACAATGATTAAATGAAAGAAAAGACGTGAGATAAGGAAAGTTACCTTGTACCAGTCAGGAAAATCCTATGAGTGTGCTAAAAAAGTGGATCTTCCATTCACTCACTCACTGTTGGTGGGAAATGCTGTGCTATTAACAGTGTTACTATGGGTTGAGAGCATCTTATCTTCTAAATCTTTAATAGGATTACATTCACTGTGCAGTGTGGGTCAATAGCCTGTAAAGAGACAGGAAAATATACTATAAAGCTTTGCATTTCAACTGATTTAAATTGTTCCTCAAATTAAATATCACATTTTATCAATGAGATGATAATTTACATACTTCCTTTAGGTTTGTTATTAGCTATAAATAATACTTCTTTGGATTACTAAATTACTAACATTTTCATTGACCACTTTTTTACATTTTATTTTATGCTTTTATAGAGGGCCAAAGTTGCTCACTCACTTAAATCCAAGACCCTTTTTTTACCCGTTTGACTCCAGTATAGTCATCTCCGAATTTCTGTCTCTGAGAACTCGGTGTGCCAGAGAGACCAATAACATAAACATAAAAGCCAGCAAGGTCACGACTCCAAAGTAATTATGTGGCCTTAATGTCCCTAAAATGTCCCTTTTGAAATGCATTGCTCCAGGCACTAGTTACCAATGTAGAAATCATATTGTGAATGAACAGAATCAAAAATTGAATAAAAAATTGCAGAGCTGATAGCTACAGAGTGGCATTTTGTTTACTATTTTTTCATTCAATTATATGTTAATATAATAACTGATTATTTACTGTAAAGTTTAAGCTATACATGTTGTATAATAAAATGAAACAATTATAAATAATATAATTTATTTTACTGTATTTATAATATATTTTACTAAAATTCCACCAATTTTCAGTGTATTTTTCAGTGACTATGTTTTCTCTATTTTTATTGGCCATGTAGAAAATATGTATAAATAAAAATAACAAAAGATTTTATTAATATAAATCTACATTAAAAAAATCGCTTACATATTGTCACAAGCCGCGCCTCCGTGGCTCTATCCAGAAGTCTGCAGCGGGAACCATCACCGGAGTTTTAACGTTCCTACTATGGACCGGTTCCACTGTTTACCCACAAACCTTGGCTGATTCTTCCTTCAGGTGTCGGCTATTACACGGCCTATATAAACAATGACTGGTTGCTTGCACATCGCAAAGTCTTGATTTGCCCCGCAGTCATTTCTGAGTCATTTCATTTTCCTGTTGTTTTTTCTGGTTTTCATTTGGATTGTTTATTGAACTCTTGATTCTCGCTGCCCCGACTATTCTGCCTGGTTTACCGATTACTGTCTGTCACTGCTATTACTGTTTGCCTGTGATTTAACCATTGCCTGCTTGATTACGATTAAAGAACGCTGCTCATGGATCCAAACGTCCCGAGTGATATGTCACAGAAGACTTTGCCGTCACCGGATCCAGCAGCGCTGTTTCAAGAAATGGGTGAGATGAACCGCCAAGTTTCCGTTCTAGCAACCCACCAAACACAGCTAGGTCACCACTCTCACCAAGGAATTGGTACGCTCCATCCAGGCACTACTGCTTCCAACGCTCTGAGCCAGCCAATGCCGCTAACACCACCACCTCCGCCGCCTGTTCAGGCCGCTGCAACTACCATGATCAACCCCGCTCGTCTCTCACTTCCAGAGAAGTACAACAGCACTGCAGGTAAGGGCGATGGTTTTTTATTGCAGTGTGAGATCGTAAAATCAATCAACCACCCCAATGTTTCACCAACTACGACAGTAAGGTTTCATTGATATGCTCACTGCTCACGGGGAAGGCATTAGACCGGGTTACCGCTCTGTGGAGAGGCCGACGCATGGCGTTTCCTTCATACCAGGACTTGCTGAGACAGTTCAGAGAGGTATTTGATCATTCAGTTGACGGTAGAGATGCAAAGGATGAACTGATGATGTTAAAACAGGGAACGTCTTCAGCAGCAGAGTATACTATGACCTTCAGAACCCTTGCTGCACAAATGGGTTGGGACAGTGACCCACTTCTCACCATCTACCGTCTTGGCCTGAGAGAGGACCTCCAAACTGAACTGGCCAGCCGTGATAAAGATAAAACTCTCGACCAATACATGGACCTGGCTATTAAAACGGTTAACATCCTTCGCTCACGCAAGTTTCTTCGCGCTTCCACTGTGCAACCACCAGCTCATCCCGGCATGCCCATTGCGGAGCCTTTGCAAATCGGCTCGACTCACATCACCCTTGAGGAACGTGAGAGGCGTCTACAGAACAATCTCTGCCTCTACTGCGGCATCGCTGGACATATCCGGGCTACCGGTCCAACACGGCCACCACGAACCAAAGCCTATCGGGTGAGTGCGGTCTCTATCAGTTCTGCTATGAGAATAGATGTGTGTCTCCTGTATAAGAATTAAGAAATTCATACCAAAGCATTCATTGACTCGGGTGCAGCGGGAAATTTCATGGATGAGGACTTGACTAAAAACAGTCTCCCTCTCGTTACATGTTCGCCCACCGTGGCCGTGGCAGCCCTCGATGGGAGGATCACCACTCAAACCAGTCAACTCACACTATTCTCCTGCTCACTCCACTCTGAAAAGATCCAGTTCCACATCATCCATTCACCCGACCATCCTCTCATCCTGGGCCTACCCTGGCTAGAGTTCCACAACCCCGTCATATCTTGGAGCCAACACCAAATCACGCAATGGTCGGATAACTGCCACTCAAACTGGAATAACGTCGTGGCCCACTAGGTGGCCGCGGCCCACAGGTTGAAAACCACTGCTCTAGACTGTCCGTCTATGTGCCTGAACCTCTTCACCAATGATTATTACACCTTATTCACGACAGCCCCAGTGCAGGTTACCCCGGGATCCTGGCCACCACTGAACTGACCACGAACCAGTTTTGGTGGTCCACCTTATCACCACCTGTACGGTCTGTCAGGTATCAAAATCTTCCAGACCACGACCTACTCTATCCCCTACTATTACCCCAGAGACCATGGTCCCACCTCGCTGTCAACTTTGTGACTGATCTGCCTCCCTCTAATCATTCTACCACCATACTTACAGTCGTTGACAGCTTTTCTAAGGCCTGTCGTTTAGTTCCCCTTCCTAAGCTACCTACTGCCTGGAAGACCGCCCAAGTCCTAATGGAGCAGGTATTCCGCCATTACGGACTTCCCGAAGATATTGCCTCTGACCGTGAGCCCCAGTTTACATCTAGAGTCTGGAAAGCTTTCTGTACACACCTGGGCATTAATGTAAGCTTGACATCTGGCTACCAGATCTAACGGACGGGCTGAATGTATGAACCAGGAGCTTATCCGCTTCCTAAGATCCTACTGTCACACCAACCAGGTATATATAAATTTTCTACAAATAAATTATATTAACATTGTAAAAAAATATTTAATATTTTCTGCTAATATGAAGGGGTTTTTTTCTTCATGAAGAATTTTTGTTGTATTTCTTGTAATATTTTGCAAAGGTACAGCAATACAGCAAGTCTAATACCATAATTTTTTGCAATTTTCTGCTCGACCTAATCTTTAATTATCAAATTAGTCGTAAAACATGTTAATTTTGTATTACAAGCTTTTATTCTGCTTCTACTGTACAAACTGTATACTCCCCCCGGATGTTCAAATCCCTTGCCTTCCAATCCATTTCAGCACAAGATTAGCACCTATGTGCCCTGACACACACAAAAACATGCCTCATAATTGATTTAAAGTAAATTTAAGCCTTTAATCATCTAACTCAGGTAAGCTGACACGCATGCCCTTAAACATAATGAGAAAAAGCATCATGATTTGATAAGCTAGACCCCTGAATGAAGATCCTAATCCTACACTCATTCACAACTGATTTTTCACTGTTGACTGACAATCTCTGATTAATTACTCATCTGTCATCAGCGTACATGATGCGCCAGGGTTTCCTACCTGCACCACCCATTAAAAGTGACAGAGTTTGGTGACCTTGAGTGATTGACGCACAGGTCGCTTATAAAAGACGACTAGATGAGGGTCTCAGACATCAGAGAAGCAAACACACACATAACCAGACAGATCAGAGATCCCCAGAGAGAACAAATTTGGCCAGCTGACTTCTTTCTGCACAACAGGTGAGTTAAAAAAACAAGGCATACATATTTTCTTATTGTTTAGTTAGTTTGCAGTGTCTAATAATTCATGTATCCATTTGTGTTTTATTAATATAAAGCATTATTTCACAAACATGCATTCTGCTAATTCGTAATGTGTGCAATGAAATAATACCATGCATGCATTTAATGCATTTGAGCCTGAATAAATGTGAATCTTGCTATGTTATTAATATTGGCATGAATGATTGTGTCGTCTCAGATATGGTGAGGGGAGTGAGGATGTTGTGTCCTGCTTGGCTCTTGGCTCTGGCTGTTCTGTGTGCGGGTGGATCTGAAGTCAGAGCTCAGTGTTGGGAGAACTCCCGCTGCAGAGACCTCACCACTGACGAAAACATCTTGGTGAGTTATGCACACATGAATGTTTAGCTGCTTATGTTAGTTTGTACAGCTCAGTTTGCAAGTTGCTCTCTAATTCAAAATAAAATAAACACTTATTGATTAATATTAAGACTAATATCTAAATTTTTAATTGTATATGATTAGGAATTTGAACAGGGCAAAAAAGACTTTACATTAGACAGCAAAGAGATCTGAGGAGAATACCTAAAGGGGGATGGACATGATGGAATAAAACTGAAACACTTTGTTGGACTTTTTGACTTTGGCCGGTATAATTGCTCAAAACAATGCCTAAGCAGCCATTAATAAAACAAAACTGCATCTTGTTTACTTGAAAGATCATTTAAACAAGTCAGCATCCCTTTATTTTGAGGTTTAGTACTATTAAGTACCTGCTAATTTAGATTTTTGCCTCAATAAACTCTGCATATTATTAGTCAGTAAGGAAGTTGTTAGGTTTATGTATTTTGTAGAACTAAAAAAAAAAAAAAAATTTTAATTGTCATGTTTACAAAAAGCCCAGTCTGCTCTGATTGGTCAGCTGTTTAGACCCTGTTATTATTTAACTCTGTAAATAATTTAACTTCACCATAATTGCCTTCATTCAGCTGCCAAGACTGAGGAGCTAAGGAGTAACACTTTATATTAGAGTCTCTTATCTAGTTGCTTATTAGCATGCATAGTACTAGAATATTAGTGGTTAGTACTAATTTTATTATAAGTAATTAAGCACATATAAATGCCTTATTCATAACCTTATACTAAATCCCTAATCCTACCCAATACATAAACTTAGTAACTACCTTATTAACTATTAATAAGCAGCAAATTAAGGTGCTCTATGCGATCTTGCAAAACTCTAGGGGTGCAGGACATACACCAAAACAAAAACAAACTTTTACCACCTCTTCTTGCCGATTGGTTGGCCAAAGTTTGTTTTTGTTGTGGTGCCCAAAGTGTTTCTTTTGGTATTGCAGCCTCTGTGTTGTCTTTCGAGAGCGGGTTTTTTCCCAATGTATTCAGAGGGCAGACAAGACGATCAAGTGGTGATGCATACGGTTTGAGATAAAAATAAAATTTAGCTAAAATCCTGCAACATCAGAGCACAGAGCACCTTTAATTTAAGAGAAAAGTTATAGTTGATAGTCAATATGTGTTTTCTGTTCTAAAGTGTTACCAAACAGGACTACAAACCAAATATTTTGTGTAAATTTTTTCTGTTGAAGAAATTACCTCTTTTTTTGTGTGAATTTTGCAGATCATTTACAGCTATATTAAACACTTAAGGATACATTAAGATAAAAAACCCAACATAATGCCCTTTAAATAGCTTCTCTAATTGTATTTTTGCAGCCTATTTTATGCTTGCAGATGAAGAAGTTATAATAAATACAGTTTGGCATTGAAAACTTGTAGTGTACTGGATTTTACCCTCCTGAAGTTATTTAAAATCCTCTCATAATACTGCACAGCAACACTACAACATTCCCTTTTTTTTGTTATAAAACGTAAGTCTCTTCTTCTTTTGCTTTTCTTAAGGACTGCATACAGCTATGCAGGTCTGATCTGACAGACGAAACCCCCGTTTACCCTGGAGAAAGCCATTTGCAGCCTCCCTCTGAGCCAGAACAAACCGAGTTCTTTGCACCCCTGTCTCCAGCGGCTCTCGCTCCTGCTGAGCAGATGGACCCTGAGTCCAGCCCTCGGCAAGAGCACAAACGCTCCTACTCCATGGAGCATTTCCGCTGGGGAAAGCCAGTGGGTCGCAAGCGCCGGCCTATCAAGGTGTACACAAACGGTGTGGAGGAGGAATCCGCCGAGACTCTCCCAGCCGAGATGAGACGCGAGCTGGCTACCAACGGCGTCGACTACCCTCAAGAGGAGGGCACTTTGAACCAGCAGGATAAGAAGGATGGCTCCTACAAAATGAACCATTTCCGCTGGAGCGGCCCGCCTGCTAGCAAGCGCTACGGAGGCTTCATGAAGTCCTGGGACGAGCGCAGCCAGAAACCTCTTCTCACGCTCTTCAAAAACGTCATAAACAAAGAGCACCAGAAGAAGGACCAGTGAGGGGGTTTTAATGCGGGGAGTGAATAGGGAGTTGTTTTTAATATACTTCCCTCCCAGCAAACTTATCATAGTCGACAAAACGAGGGTGGGTGTTGTTACAAGTAGCACTTAATTCTTTATGCTTAGAGTTTATTCACATTGTATTTAACAATAAATTCTGAATTCTGTACATAGAAATGCTGTGGTGATTAAATACTGGTTTAGAGGCTAAAGAAACAGCATTTTAGATTATTTATTGAAATGTATTATACTGTAAATGTTGAAAATGTCACACAATTCATTTCTGAGAAATAAGCATTCAGTAGAATCATTCAGACGTATGTGCAGTTGCCAATAAAGCTATAAACACAGGTCAGACTTTGAATTCATAAAATTAGTCTTTAATCGATATTCTTATTATTCGCACCACATATGTACATCACTTAATGATTCCATGTAGGCAAACATTCACAGAACACAGTTCTGAAGTCTCATTCTTTTACAGTGACGGCATCTAAACACAACTAAGCTGACTTATTACGGTCCACAGTGTTGTCTTGATCTGACTTAAATGAAGAATGGGAAAAGCACAGACAAAACACCCAGTGCATGCAGCAGCAGCTGACAAGGAAAGACTAAACTCTTTCATACGTGCAAAATCACCTCACATGTAAGCAGTCTAGAATATTCCATCATAGCCATATAGACAGAGAAGAAAAAAAACATTTGTATTTATGCTTGCAAATAAAATTCAAGATATCACCAAAGATGAATATAAAACAAAATACCATGACATGAAAAATTACTTCAAGAACTAAAAACAGGAAAACATCAAAAACGCCCCATGTTTTTATGTGGAACCGGAACAATATGACAGGACAACAGATTACACACCATAAAATTTAAGACAAGAACACATCAAGATGAAATTTCGCACAATATGAAGTATATTTTCCAGCATACACCACATTTACACAGTGAGCTTTAAAGTGCTGCGTTTAAATCCAGGACAATAAAACCTTGCTGTAAACCTGAAATTATTTACAAATTTAAGTGAAATAAAACACAAATCATAGTTAAAAAGGAAGATGATCCCTTTAGACCCTAAGTAGGGGTTTTATTTTTTTAGGGAAGGGTTTTTACCTCTTTAACTTTCACCTTTTAATTCTGTGGGCAAAATGCCATTATGTCAATGAGAATTTCTCGTGAGGTGGCATGTGTTGGCCAACAGAAAGCTGCTTGATTTGAAAGAGAATAGCAAACTACAGTAAGTTCAATAGGAATACACAAAATCTGGAAATTCACATCAGGGCGAAAGACTTCCCAGAGCATAATTCGCAATGGGTTCAAACTGGTTACGCAAATTCTCAGAAATCTGCTTGGTTTGAAAGTGATTTCTACGTGTACTGTGCTTTATACATTTGCCGGTGGTTACAAACTTTCTTTAAAATATCTTGCTTTGTGTTCGACCGAACAAAGAAATTCATTACGATACTTGAGGGTGAGTGAATGATGTTAAAATGTTAATTTTTTGGATTAACTATTCCTTAAAGCCATCATTTCTGACTGGAATACTGCCCCAAGTTGATCATGAAACATAGCATTTGCTGTATTTTTTTCCTCAGCTTCTACCTAAGATTTTTTACTGTTAAATTCAGTAGTTATTGCTTTCAATACAACTTTTATTGCAGCATGTACAGACGATTTAAACATGCAAACAAAGCTTGTATTTAGCTAAACTGTTCATACCAACATGTTGGGGAAAAAAAAAGCAACAATTATTTTTTTTGAAACACATTTGGGACATTCTTGGACAAATGTCTTAACATACAAAATTTAAGGCAGCTTTACTCTTTAGTTGAACAAGAAAACCGATTACAACAGACTGTTCACACTTACATAGTAACCTAAAAATGAAAGCCTCATTCTGCTCTCTACGCTATCAGACACGATACGTTCATTGGTCAATAAATTCTGTCCTTTTTCATCTAGACTAAGTGCATATTTAACCAACATATGGTATATTCTCTTGGTTTGTTTGTCTTTGTTGGCATAAATAGACTTCAGGATGAAGTACAGTTGTAATCCTTATCTAAGGTCTGATATTACACTAGAGAACACAGTTTAGAGGAAATAGAGTTACACCAGGACATTAAGAAGAAGGAGTGATAATGCGATGAAAACAGCTGTATGTAGTGACTAGGGCTCCTGGGTCTCTCAATAAACACAGAGGTCTGGAAACTTCATTTCATAGACTGGCACGGAGCGGCTCCGGCCGTGACCATTCCCAACAGAGCCAGACGGACTCGGAGGAGGCCTATCCAACAGAAAGAGAGATAGGACAAGTGTCAATCACATGAGACAGACAATACAGCCTTTTTCCACTGTAGTGGTTTCCTACCATGTATTTTTATATGGTTGTTACGTAATATATATATATATTATGTAATGCACTTATATGTCACAGAAAACTATACTATATACCTGATTGTGATTTCGAAGATTTGGTTGAGTTTACTTTGCAACAGGGAAGCCTAGAGAGAAACAGTACAGGCAGAGAGTTTATGAACAATAAAAAAAGAAAAGAATGGATGAAGGAGCTGTGTTTGTGCTTTCTGATTATAAAATTAGAGTGTGTACACTTGCTAGGCATTGGACTCACCCTGGCCCCGCAGTGGGCTGCTATCTCCTCAAACGGGGCAGTCTGAAACCTCTCCACCACCTGCCTTCTGCGCTCTCTCTCCAGCTCTTCCACATTCACGCTGTCTACTGAACAAACGCACACAAATACAGGTGATTCTGTGCTAGCTGAGTTAATCCAAGTTCCATTTAGAGAAATTACTACTTACACTTTTTTATACCATACCAGTCAATTGTAATTACTGAACAAGGATTATTTAAAAAACATATAATGTAGTAATGTAGTCAAGTAATGTAGTTTTATAATATAAAAGATTTCTTCAAAATGATGTACTTTGGTCGTACGTGGTTGGTAGGTTTTTTTTAAGTGTTTTAAATGTCATCTCATAGTTTACATAGTTCAAACATCAAAGTTGACTTGATACAAAAACACGTTTTGGTTTAAGGACAACTTTGATGAAAAGTTTTGATCCTCTTTAAATATTGACTAGTGTGTGTATATATACAGTATACATACTATATATATATATATATTGCCCTCCGAGAGTTTGGAAACGCTCTAGAAAAGTGGAGTTTTGGACAATATTGGCATGAACACATTTTAATTTGTGATAATAATTGCTGATATTATTCAAAAACATTTTGCCAGGCGTGCTTCCAAACGTTTGGAGGGCAGTGTATAATTTATTTTTAATTAATGCAAGTAGAAATTCTGAAATACTTACCAATGGCTTGTTTAAGAGTTTCAAACGTTATCTGCTCTGCTGTGGATCTCTGTAGAGACACCGAACGTAGGTTAAACACACACACACACACACACAACAGTGCAATGAAGATTAGGGAGTTTTACCTGCTCTTTCTCTGGACTGTTTCTAGACTCCATCTCTAACTGCAGGGAGACGGTGTCTCCAATACTCTTCCTCTTAGACAGTCTGTCTTCATCTGCGTTAGTTACACAAATAATATTTGACTCTACTGTTTTATGACAATTCCAGAAACACAATAACTCAGGTGTACTATAACATTTAAATGTAAACCTTACAATATGTGTCTCATGATGCCACACACTGTATCAAGACAGGCAAAAATATGACAAGACATCCTGTTTCAGTGTGAGGGTCAGACCTGTGATCTGTGGGATGTATGAAGTGGCCAGTCTCTCTGTGTTGTATCCGCTGCCGCCCAGCATCTCTGCTATCTTAGCCTGCACAAACAACATCTCTCCCTCCACCTTCTCCAGCTTCTCTAGGATCCTGAAAGAGAAGGAAGCTAAAACTATTCTTCAGCTTTATACGGGTGTGCTTTTCTAAGGTGGTAGAAAACTGACAGATACAGTAAGAGATATTTTGTGGATTTAATGCCTTTAATAACCATTTGTTCAACTGAGCAGTATGTTCTCAACTCAGTACATATATTAGCAAGAATGAAGAACTACATGCAAAGAAGTTGAGTCTAGAAGTCTTGCTTACTTTGAGCTCTCAACAAGAACATCCTCTGGCAGCAGGAAAGGAACAAGTTTCTTTCTTGACTCAATCACCTGAGGGTAGAAACAGACTGATAGATAGATCTATAGATACAGTAGATAGACAGACAGTAAGATAGATAGCTCTCACCTCATGGACGTGTTGGCAGAAGGTGGGCACAGTGGTCAGCTGACTGATGAGGTTCAGGTACGCAGCTGACAGAGCGTGGATGGCACAGCGGTTGTATGCAGGAAGAGCCTCTTCAGTCAAGGCCAGGTCCTGAGAAAGAAGATGTATCAGGGGAATTTCAGAAAAAGCTGAGAACTATTGTTATTGAATAGTTATTGTATTGATAGGCACTTTTATGACATGTCAGTAAGACTTGATCATAATGTAAAGAGATGCTGAACTAAAAGTTGACTAATGTTGACTTTTAAACTTTACGTTGATTAACATCATTATGATGGCCCTATTTGTCAACTGACATATTTATTCAGCCCCACAGTCATGTGCATATCACACAGGTAAGAGAAAAACCTGTAATGCCAGAGCCAGTCGGATCAGGTCCACCACCACCTCCTCATTGGCCAGCTCCACACAGATCAACCCCAGCAGAGTATACAGAGACTCAAAGTGCCGCTGGACGCTGTTCTCCTCTTTGCAGGCCAGGTAAATGTGGCGGTACAGCCTCTGGCTGTGTTTCTTCATGAACAGGTTATCCTGCCTTGAGCACTTGTCTACTTTCAACTTCAGTACTGAGATATCGGAGATAATTCTGTAGAAAATACAATAAAAAAATGCACTGTAAAATTGGTCCGGTCAGGTAACTCTCAAAGGTCCTTCTATAGCAAAATACTTTGTGCACTCCAGAATAGGTAACACTTATTAATCACAACCTTCCCCTCATTAAATGTTTTATTTGCAGCTTATTAATAGTTGTTAAGTTTAGGTAATGGGTAGGGTTAGAGATGTAGAATACGGCATTAATATGTGCTTAATTAGAACTAATAAATGGCTAATATTCTAGTAATATGTAAGCTAATAAGCAACTAATAGGTGTAACCATAAAATGAGTGTTACCATAATATGATTTTTTTTTAAACTTACAGTATAAAATTAATTCTGTGAAATGTATAATAGCAAAAAATGCATTTTAACCAATAACTAACCAAAAGCTGATTTTGTATTCATGTATTAACAATGTATTAAGCATTTTAAGGGCCATTTGGCCACATTTTAACCAGGAATTTATGCATTACAATATGTTTGGTCAGGTACACTTTAGAAATCTTTTTTTTTTGAAGACTATTAATACTATTCCAGGATTTAACATTTTTGA
>JAUMHP010000025.1:2285438-2296342 GCA_032361065.1 Enteromius trimaculatus
TTTCAGTCTAACTTTTAATGGTGGAATATTTTGGATATCATTCCTTTATATTTCAGTTAATAAGACCTATGAAAATCTTCTACAGTAGCTACAGAAATATTACAGCTGTAGATACTATGTAGTAATGTGTACTTTCACTGTGGTCACATACTACACACACATCTAGTTACTATGGAAGTACACAGGTATTAGGGACACTTAATATAAAGTGTGACCCATTAGGACACTATAACAGTGCATTTTGTTAAAAAATAAACACATAAATACATAAATAAAAAGTAATATGTATGTAAGTCTATTTAGATTTAACAATAGATTTTACTCTCTAGAATGTCACATCTTTAGGGGAAAATACACTTTCAGTAGATAGTATATAAATCAACCTGTTTATATAAGTATGTGTCATGCACATGCAGTTTGTTAATTGCATGTAAGATATATATATATATAAAAAAAAACTTATTCAGCAAGGTTGCGTTAAATGTATCAAAAGTGCAAAGACAATTACATTGTTACATTTTTTTTTTTTTTTTTTTTTTTTTCAAATAAATTTTGTTCTTTTGAACTTTTTAGTCGTCAAAAAATCCTGGACAAAATTTATCATGGTCTCCACAACAATATTAAGCAGAACAAGTGTCATCAACATGATAATAATAAGAAATGTTTGAGCGCCAAATCAGTATATTGGAATGACTTCTGAAGGATCATGTGACAAGAGTAATCCCTGCTTAAAAATTTAATATACTAATATAATGTATACTTAGTTAGGAAAGAAAAAAGTTTTTGAAAAAAATACAGCCTTGGTTAGCATCAGAGACTTTCAGAAAGTTCATACCAACCCCAAACTTTTGAACTGTACTGTATTATAGGTTGTGGTCACTAGTGCCAAGACTATATTAAAGTGTATAAGAGTGCCGTTTACCAGTCTTTACACAATTAAAAATGTAACCATTGATCATGTTGAGAAAGTAGCTTTATGGTTGATTTTTCTTTCTTCTGAAGTGTTTTAGCCATGAAAGGAACTATATGTAAATCTGTCAGAGGGATGGTATCTGGTCCGAGGATAATGCAAGAACAAAGGTCCTTTGTTTACACCAACACTGGAATAAATATAACTGAGATAAAACTGTTATATTAGCAGAGCTGTGTAGATGTGCCAACATGCATTAGTTCAACAATGTTTTGTTTGGCCCTTGTATATTAACACTTCTATGTAGGTAACAATCACTGTAATGCAAGTATATCAAATATTGTATTTTTTTATGGAACTGTGGTGTTTACAACACAATGTGAGTGTACATGTGCAATGTAACCATTATTTATATTTTTAAATATTTATCTGAAAGTACACGTTTTGTGATCTCTATTACATTTGTTTGTTTTCAAGAGCATTTGATTATGTGCTGCCTTGTTCACTACAGTATGTTCGACTATGTAACAATGTTAGTGTTACATCATCTGTAATGTTGTACTCCTAAATGTTTCATTAGCTATACTCACTACACAATAGTGAATCTTTTAACTTGAGTAATTTTTTTTTTTTTTTTCTTTGTGTGACATTGATTTGTCTGAGTAAGGCATGAGTATGAAGCATGTTTGTGATGCAGAATACAAAGTTGAGCCCTGTTTACATGAATGCCAAGGCCACTGCTCAATGGGAAAAGTGGCTCTGTTTTATGCACAGAAGCATTTACTTTCTCCATTCGGCTTATATAGCGAAATAAAGGAATTATTGTAAATCACGTTTTGCTTTTTGGTTTTGAAAATTGCCACACATTACAAACTAATGACTTTGTGTTCACAGTGGAGTGAAAAACAAAAAAACGGCAAGAGGTGTGTTTTCATAAAAGACAGACTTGCACATATTTACATGAAAAACAGTGGAAAAGCAGCATAGTGGGATTCAAAAATGCCTTCACCGTAAATGACTATTTAGACTGTGGTGCTGTATAAATACTGTAAAAGTTAAGCAGGTAAAGTTGACGCAACCTTAAGTCATCTACTCAAGTGAAAAGCATGATTATTCATGTGTGCTAATGAAAACAGATGGTTCAGTCACTTTCTGACCTGGCACATATTGTTGGTAACCAGATCAGTGAGAAGCACTTTATCCAGCTTACTTCCCACATTCCTTGAATCAGTGGCCTGGCCTGCTAACTAAAACCCTGCACTCTCTCTGCTCAAGAGCAGATGTCAACCAATCAGAAACGAACACATTTTCTTTTTATAATATCTAGCTTATTATAACTAGTCTAAAAAATATATGTAGTCTGTATATATATATAGTTCAACAATGGGCACCATGTCATGTAGATGCCTATCAACCTTTTGAAAAATGGAATAAACAAACAGCACTTTAAACATGCATTGTAAGAGCAATTAGATTTTAACCTAACCATTACCTCAACACATAAACTCACCTGTCGTGGGCATTATCCTGTTAGCTGTGACCACGAGGCCTTAATGGATCACGTGCACTTTTGCTGAGTAGATAATCCCTTATATTTCAACCTATTACTGCTTCTGTGTGTGCGTGTGTTCACGCGCATTAGATCATAAGCCCCTTTTTCACTGCCTCAGTATGGAGTTCAAGTCCACTTATTTTTGCCTCTAAACATTTCCATCAAGAGTCAGGATTCTTCCATAGGATAAGCTTTAGCAGATTGTGCTCTGCTACCTCTCGGAAGGGTCAAGGCAGCTTTTCAGACCATCTGGCTGAGCAATCACTTCATTACCGGAAAACAGCGCTACTTAGTCAGTCAGCCGCAGACAGGACTGAGGTGGGCTTTATCCAATGCCAAGGTGTTTTTTAGGATGAGGTGACGGATAACATGGTTGGGAAGTATCAGGACGAATAATTCACATAACTATGCAAACCATACTTATGGTGCATGGCATGGCAGATGGGAAAACTGTCAAAGAAAATGCATTCTGCACTCAGCTGCCGAGTATCCCGCCTTTGAGGGACAAACATGTACTTTATTAGATATTTTCTTTGATCTGCATCAGTTACTGGGCTACCGTCCATGGAGGAGCAGATGCACGCAGTGTTACAAGATTTATCAATCTTGCAAAGCCACATCAATGGTAAGTATACTTCCATTTACTTTTACTTTTATTGCATGTCTATACAGTTTATATCAATTATGTCTTCTGCAAATCATCAATAGTCTTACTTTTTGCAATGACAATCCATCCGTTAATACGCAGTTTAGTGCACACATTGCTTGAAGTGTGTACAGTCATAGTGAATTCTGGGGTTATATGTGGAAGTAAACTGGGGGTATTACATTTGTTTTAAGGGTATGGGGGAGATATTGAACTTGATTTTGTGGGTTTTGAACCCATGGGTACTGACCTTGTTTTGTAATTTTTAATAATTGGGGTTACTGATCTTAGAGATACTAAACTTGTTTAAGTGGTTCTTTGGGGAGTGTTAAACTAATTTTAGAGAATTGTTGGGGGGTAATAAAAACTCTTTTGGGGGTATTGAACTTGTTTTGGGAGTCTTTGGGGGTATTGATCTTATAGGGGTATTTTGGAAGCTACCAATCTTGTTTTCTGGGAATTTGAGGCTGCTGACCTTACTTTGGTAATTTGTTAAAAGGTACTTAAATTGTTTCGCGGGTGTATTCAACTAATTTTAGAGTATTCTTTTGGGGAAAAAAAACTCATTTGGGATTATTGAACTATTTTTGAGAGTCTCTAGGATTAGGCTTTGGAATATTTTGGAGGCTACAAAACTTTTTTGGGGGGCACTCTGGAGGTACTGACCTTATTTTGGTAATTGTTATTTCGGGTATTGAACTTGTTTTATGGGTATTTAGTGAAGTATAAAAAAAAAAAGTTTTTGGTTTCAGTGTGATACAACTTCAATATTCCATTCATCCAGACTATTGAATCTTTTTCTTTTCTGTCTTCTTTCAGGTTTGTGCAGTTGATAGAGGTCGTAAGTTGAGTTTTGGAATCTAAAGCCTGTTCAGATCAGGTCCAGATCATGGCTTTGAGCTCTAAAGAAGTCACTATTCCACCTAAGGTATGCCCAGCTGCACCTCCCTCCCCAAACCTGAAACGCAAGCAGCTAATGTGGCAGAATGCAGTACGTCACATTATCGACCAACGAGGAACACACCACGAGGGGCGAACAGTCAATCCTCGAAAAATAATTGTTACCGATGCCTACATCGATGACATCAACAGGCAGATTCGTAACAAAGCTGCACGGGGTAGCGCAGGCATGCATAAGCGGCGTTCCTCAGCAGCCCGCATCCACCCATTACGAGAACGCAACTCCACCTGTACACGGAAGTCGACCGACTCGCTCTGTGATGCTGACTTCTTCGTAAGCTGGGGATCAACAGTGTGTGGCATCTTCCTTCCGGTTCTCCAACACAAGTTTAAATCTCATGACCTCGAGCATCTGTACCAGCAGCACTCGTCTGGTCAGCGCCGGGCTTCCCTTGTTGTCACTAATGTCATTGATATCCTTACCAAACTCCATATTCTCTTCATCTACCTGGCTGTGGCCCCTGAAATGTTGGACTCTCAACGGGGATGGTTGGCTGGGCTCTTCATGGGACTTGGAGCAGTCTTATGTGTCTTAGTTCTGACCTGTAAAGGACTGATGTCTCCAGATTACCTGCGCTATGCTGGGCTGGCAAGCTGGCTATCCCAGACTGTGCAGGCATTGGGAGGTTTGGCATATGGGTTGGAGAAAGACCAGTCCTGGTATGTGCTCTTCACCGTGTTCGCCACCTACACGCTATTGCCCCTACCTCTACTATGGTCCATCTGCATAGGGTTCTTCACCACTGCCTTGCACCTGTTGGTGGATGCCCTTAGGAATTACAATGACACAGCCATTGTAAGAAAGGTAAAGAAGACTCCATGCTCAAACTCAAAGTTAATCAAACCTCAAAGTTCACTTTGATTCTCACCTTAGTGTCAAAAAGTAAAAGCAAATCTGTGCTTCTTTGAAATTAAAGGATGACCACAAGAACTATCCCTAATATATGGAGTCAGTTCATAAGAGTTTCATGCATCTTTCAAGTTGTATTTTGAAAAATACTTCATTATCATTACATATGAATAAACCATCATCTCAAGGCAATCTTTTTGTCAACTTAAGAAGTTAATACAAGAATGAATGAAGCCCGTCTTGTTTATTTCAGTAACTGTGGTATCTTTTACTCTCGGTTTTCTTTCAGTTACTTGCAAAAGGTCTATTGTACATGGGTATGAATACCGCAGGGCTGTTCATCCACTACTTATCGGATCGTGCCCAAAGGCACACATTCCTTGAGACACGGCGTTGCATTGAAGGACAAGTCAAAATGGAACGAGAGAACCAGAGACAGGTTTGAGATTCTTGAGTTAATGAGATATTCTTAGCTCATTGAAAAAACTTCTAAAGAAAAGAGGAATCATTTTGCATTAGGAGCGGTTGGTCATGTCCATTCTTCCTCGTTTTATTGCCACGGAGATGATTGGTGATATGACTGCTATGGATGATGAATTGCTTCCACAACAGTTTCATAAGACCTATTTTCATCAGTACAAAGATGTCAGGTACACGTAGCTTCCTATGCAGTGTTATGTTCAATACATTTAGGTTGCAAGAATCCACCATGAAGTGAACATATACGCTGTCTTCTCTCAGCATCCTGTTTGCTGATATAAAAGGCTTCACCTCTCTCTCCATGACCATGTCGGCTCAGGATTTGGTGCGCACACTCAATGAGCTGTTTGGTCGCTTTGATCGCCTTGCTGAGGTGAGAAAAATTAACCTTTGAGCTTCACAGACAGTTGGAGGAAAGGAATATGGTCAATACCTTACTGTAGTGTACTGTATTGGAAGCAATGTAGGAAGCTTACTGATTATTTTATATCTTTCAATGTTTTAGGAGAATCACTGCATGAGGATAAAGATTCTTGGGGACTGTTATTACTGTGTGTCTGGGGTCCCAGAGCCCCAAACTGCACATGCTCGCTGCTGTGTGGAGATGGGTCTGGCAATGATCAACACTATACGGTGAGTTTGTCACATGATTTGTACCTAAAGGTGTAATTCTCAATATTTCTCCTTCTCTCAGTTTTCTGTGCAGAGACTGTAAGAAAACTTTTCATACATGTATGTCCTCCAAAGAAAGCTCTCAAATCTTTATAGATCTTTTGCAGGTGTGTCCAATCCTTCTCCTGTAAAGTTCAGGTCAGACCTTGCTAAGATTTACTGAAAACATCATCTTGGGGCAGGTTGGAGCTGAACTCTTTAGTACATAGACCACTCTGGAGTGGGACTGGACACCCTTGATATTGTGGAACATTCATATTCTATTTTTCCTGCATTGTTGTTCCTCTATGATTTAAGTCTAATTCTGCTGATGAAAACCAAGGCGATCATCCTTCTTTCTTTGTCAGTTATGTACGTAAGGAGCTCAAGAGAGATGTGGACATGCGTATCGGCATTCATTCTGGCTCGGTTCTGTGTGGGGTCTTGGGTCTGCAGAAGTGGCAGTTTGATGTGTGGTCTTGGGATGTAGATGTTGCCAACATGCTAGAGGCTGGAGGAATCCCAGGGCAAGTAGACCAGATCATTAGCAGCATGGCCATATGTTTAGCCGAATACAATTGATATTAGAATAATAAATCTAATTGTATAATAATAGGAGGATTCATATATCACGAGCGACCCTGGACTGTCTAGCGGGGGTATATGAGACAGAAGAAGGTCGAGGCTACGAACGGAATGAGTTTTTACGCAAACACAAGATCGACACTTTTCTGATCTGCCATACGCCGCAGGAAGACAAGGAGCCCCCTAAAGTCCGGAGGACCAGCAAAGATGAGACGACATGGAGTGCTGAGCTTCCTTTTGATAACATCATTGGAATGAACTGCGTGAGTCTGCGTTGGCTTCATAAATTATCCTTAGATCTGAATGCCCTCTCTAGTCAGTCATAAGTCAATCCTTTAGTAACTTTATCACCAGCATCAGTGGCATGGTCCATCACTTTAGAAAATAATTTATAAGTAGCCTCTTGTTTGTGAAACCAAACATAAACATGTTTACTACATGAAACTTCTGTCATATTTACTCACCCTCCACTTGTTCCAAACCTGTGTGTGTTTTTGGATTCTGTAACATACACAATGTTGGTACCCAAACAGTTGAGGGTATTCATTTACTTCTGCAGTATTTTTTTCCATACTTTGAAAGACAATGGCTAAAAATATCACCTTTAGTGCTCAACAGAAGAAAGAAACAGGTTTGGAATAACTTGAGGTTGAGTAAATGATGACATCATTTAAATTTTGGGGTGAACTGCAAAAATATATTATTGAAAGGCAAAAATATATTATTTGAGTTATTGTCTAAATTGTCATTTTAATGTTGGAACCAATCTTCATGGGTATGCACGACAGACATATTTTTGAAATCATTGACAGATAGCTAGCATTTATCGAAGTGCTGTGCCTTCAAATGATTTAAAATGTAAAAAGAATATTACTGTAAACATGATTTGAGTTGGGCTCCTAATCAAGAATGGTAGTTTATAAGGTATGCATTGATACTATGTTATGGCTGATAACCAATCAATAGCTGATATTAAAAATCTTTTCACTAAAAAAGTGTTTTAAATGCTGCAATTGATTTTAAACATGATTCATTATAGTTATAAATGATACTTATATATATATAGATTTGCTAAAGAAATAAATACGTAAAATTAAATATATTGGCAATATATATCCAAAATCAATCAATATGATAAAAAGAAAATTAATAACCATTAATACTATTAATCATAGTTAATAATTAATTATTTCAATTGAAATATATGTATTGTCATCTTTTAGATCTTAGCCACTTTCACCAATGGCTCCCTGGTGCAGCTGCCCAATCAGATTACTCCTCATTGTGCCGGGTCTCGAGAAATCAACAAGAGAATCAAACAAGCCATCGAGGTGCGCAGCAGCGAGCGAATGCGTAAAGAACACATCACACCCTTAACGCTGGTCTTCAAAGACAGACACATTGAGGGAAAGGTATGCACCACTGAAGAACAACTTGTATTTACTACATATACAACTAAGTAGGCCCACACAAAATTTGTTCTTTCAGTTTTCTCAGATGCGAGATGAGATGTTCAAGTCCAACTTGGCCTGCTCGTTCGTAATGCTCCTCTTCATCATGGCCGTTCAGGTCCTCATCCCCTCACCACAGTGAGTTATTACTCTTCTCTCAAAAGCCTAATGTGCACTTTATTTGATTTGGGAAATGTAGCAGTATTACGATTTCAATATTGTTCTGTCCTACAGAATCTGTCCTATGGTAATCCAGTTTCTAGTGTTCCTGTTTGTCTATGTGCTACTGCTTCTGGTAACACTGGCTGAGGAGTTTAAGCACTCCCCACCGTACTTACAGCACCTGTGCTGCTTGATTCATGAGACCAAGAGCATCCGTAACCTGTTCACCCTCACCGCTATTGCTATTAACTTTGGTGTGGCCTCCTGTGATATTGTGAGTGCCCGAATTTATAGTTGTATAGGCCAAATTAAAATTCTTTTCGTAACCTGTCTCTCTTTTTTCCCCTCAATAAACAGTTGTGGTGTAACACAGTTATGGAAGCTGAAGAAAGTAGCAAGAACTCGGTAAACATCTGCACCCATCCAGAGGTACAGCAGATGCAAACTGAATACAGCTTACCAAAAACAGTATTCTGATACAGCCGTCTTAATTTTACCCCATTTCATTATCAGTGACTCCACCAAATCTGTGTCTCTCTGCAGTTCTTTGTTCTGAGTGGTGTGGTGGCTATGGTGACGTGCGCTGTGTTTCTGAGGCTCAGCTGTCTGTTGAAGTTGGCAGTACTTATGTTAGTCATTGCAGTTTACACATACCTCATTGAGGTAGCCTTCCATGTGCTCTTTATCCGCCAACACCAAAACGGCCAAATTCAGAGGTACAATATCTGTTTTATCAAAAAGGTCATCTCAGACAGTGTTTTTTTTTAAAAGGGGTTATATGATGTTGCTAAAAATAACATTATTTTGTGGATTTGGCGTAATGCAATGTCTTTATGTGGTTTAAGGTACAAAAAACACATTATTTTCCACATACTGTACATTTTTGTTTCTCCTCTAAGCCTCGCCTCCAGAGGTAGAATTGCTTCACCTTATAGCCTCTGTATTCAGCCAGCATAGTTTGCTCTGCAGGTTTTAGGAATCAGTCCTCTTTAGATGTGCTGAACACACTCTAATATTTGGGTCGAACTGTTCTGGAACAGTGTTGTGAATACTCCAAAGTAGGTTCACTTTTTAACAGTGTTTTCAGAACATGGCGCATGCAGCAACACAACAGCGAGAATAATAGATCTGCCTTTTTTCTTTGCGCAAACATTTGGGCGGTGTTTGAGAATAAACCCACTCTGTGACATACGGACAAGTCATAACTTGTAATAAAGAATATCTCTTTGGTTAAAAAACATTAATCTTTGCAACTTTAGGGATCTCATCTATGCACTAACAGCTTGTAACAGAGAAGAGGACCATTTTTAATCGCATCATATGACCCCTTTGATGTGGTACAGTGTTCGACTTTTAAATGATTTAAGAACAAGTCTTTTTTGTAGTTTTTAAGTATACAGTATAATAAATTTTACATTTTGAATTGCTGTGGCCCTTTTTTGATGTATACTATATGTATGCTTTTTGCCCAGATCTCAATACCTCAGACGCAAAGGCGTTTCTGTGCTGCTAATGGCCATGTTTGTTGTGGTTGTCCTCTACAACAGTAGACAGGTATTCTATTGAAAGCTTATTCAATTGTTTAATCATAGAAATTCATTATGCTGTATGCTCCTACTAGTGATTTAAATAATATACGATCATTCTATTTTTATTTAACAATTAAGAATGTACTTATTTAAAACTAAAGTAATCAAAACTGACATCCAGCTTTATATTTATCTGTATTTATTTCAGTATGATTGAATTCATTATTTCTGCTAATTCTTAGTTAGAAACAACAGCCAGGCTTGACTTCCTGTGGCGTCTTCAGGCCAGACAGGAAGTGGAGGACATGAAGGAATTGAGGGAGCATAATGAGTGTCTGCTGTACAACATCCTTCCTGGTCATGTCGCTCGCCACTTTCTTGAGAGAGACAGAAATAATGAGGTAGTTGCATGGATTATTGATGAGAGCTCCTAATAGTTTAAAGTTTTGTCAAAGTAAGAAACAATAATATAAGTGATAATACGATGCATACAACTTTCCAGTTACTTGGTTTCACATTAAGGGCTATTTTTAAGCATTTAAATGTTTCCAGTAGTTATGGAGCACTTCCATTAATCCTATTCTATTAAGTAAAATAAAAAAATTTCCTTTGTGCTCCAAGGACCTGTTCTCTGAATCCTACGAGCAAGTTGGAGTGATGTTTGCTTCCATTCCAAGCTTTACAGATTATTACGAGAAGAAAGAGGTGATTCATCAAGATGTGGAGTGTCTGCGTCTTCTTAATGAGATCATCTCTGACTTTGATGAGGTACATGGATTTGTGCAACATCCACTTAGTACCTAGTGTCCTAAAAGCCTAAACCCGGACATGCTCATAGTTTTAATTATTTATCATAATATACTGTAATAGTGAGAAATTTCAATTGCAGAGACAGGCTTAATATTTTTCCCTTTTGTATCCTTAGCTAATGGAAGAGCCTTACTTTCAGGACATCGAGAAAATCAAAACCATTGGCAGCTGCTACATGGCTGCATCTGGTCTATCTCCTGAAAAACAGGTGTGTGGAACATTTAACATGCCTGACAAGATAACTAGATGCATGATATATACACCAATGACCATATCAGTATTAACCAGTGTTGATTATATTATAAGCATCAGTTTGAT
>JAUMHP010000025.1:2306099-2317700 GCA_032361065.1 Enteromius trimaculatus
TCAAAGAATCCTAAAAAAAACTATTAAGCAGCTCAACTGTTTCCAACACTGATAATAAAACATCAGCATATTAGAATAATTTCTGAAAGGTCTGAAAGTGACTGGAGTAATGATTCTTGTATCACAGGAATAAATTATACTTTAAAATATATTCACACAGAAAACAGTCTTTTGAAATTAAATTAAATAATATTTCAAAATATTACATTTTTTCTGGATTTTTAATCTAATAAATGCAGCATTGATGAGCAGAAGAAACATTTTTTAAAACCATTAAATATCTTACTGACCCCAAATTTTAAACAGTAGTGTATATAGAATATAAATTTAATTAATATAAATATATACATGTAAATATTTTTAAAATATGTATGTGTGTCTATATATACATAATAAATAGACAGTACACACACATATACCTTAGAAACAAAACACAATTAATCATTACCCAGCACTTACTTACAACCTTGTTTCTATTTAATTGTTTTATACATTTTAATTATTTATTACTGTATAATATGTTACAGTAAAGACAATGAGACAATTTTACTTTACAGTAATGAGGTGTGCTGCAAAAATGAACTAAAATAAGTCAATAGATACATTTAAAAATAATTTACATAAGATTTAAGTGAGAACATATAAGTTTATTACATTTTTTGGAGGGGGGCTTATATTTTTACAGTATAATGTAACCTGGACACCTCTTCATAAAATTCACCCAACTAGCCTGACTAAGCATATTTTATTTTTTGGATGCTGATGTCTCCACCAGGTTTCTTAATTTGCGTAACTGGTCAAATGTCATTGCCGGTCTTCCATCTGTAGGTTAAGCTGTTGAACAGTGTGATGCCTCACCAGCTAAACCAGCACTAACCAGCCTGGACCAGAAACCAAATTCATGCAAGAGAGAAAGAGGGGGATGCGGAAAAGACACTGGTGAGGAAGACAGCGAGATTGAGAGGATGGGGGAGGTGAGGGAACGGACGAGCGGAGCAGTCTGAGGAAGAGGGTTCACAGGCTAGTGCCTACTTGGAATTCAGGTTGGTTAAAATTCTGTCTGCATACAGTATGTGTGAATTGGAGAGCAGTCTCATCTAAGAGTGCTAAGGCTTTCCTCACAGAGTGCCAACAGCAGGAAATGTTCATGTCAACTCTGGTGAGAGGCCTTCCTGTGTTATTGCAACACACACATTCAGTAAAGCAGAGGAGGGTCATGCATAGACACTAAAAGATACATTCAAAAAGTTAGGAGTAATAGCTATGGAGTAACATCCACCCAATGCTAATTATTCTGCACTTCTCTGGCTTCTACTTAAACTAAAGCTCCAATGGTGATGCCGGAGCCCCCCAAAAAGCATCTATATGTTGGGTTTTTTTTTACATCACAGATTTATTTATTTAAGGTCATTTTAAAACTTTCTTGGAAGCCCTAACGTCATCAATTACATTTGATACCTTGTTTTATATTTTATGTATCCCAACTGTAGTGCTGTATTAATATCATTTCACTAGTTCGTACTTACTTGTAATTAATCGTAAAATTAAGCGTGTTCGGCGTGCTGTCCGGGGAGAGGGTTCAGAGCTCGGAGGACTCCCGAGGCCTAGGGTTTTTAACCCTTCTTGTCCGCGAGGAGCGTACAGAGCTCAGCATCTGGCCCAATCCCCAAGTGCTCCGCCCGGAGGAAGGAAAGTACGCATAGGCGAAGTCAGGGGTGGAGGAGGGATGCTATGAAGGAGATATCGAAGCAAGGGGCCTGTACAATTTACAGGAGACTTCTCTTGCTCTGATAGGATGATGGAATAATTGAGAAACGAGGAGCTAGCCATGTTAAGTACTTGTTCATGCTCCTCTCGAGATTTGTTTCAAGACATCATTTATTTATGTTTTGAATTAATGTTTACTTTTATATTTTCTGTTTGAATTATTATTTTATTTAAAGGTTTATTAATTTAATTGTGTGTGTGTGTGCGCGTATAGTTTTTATTCATTTTTATTTAAACTTTAGTTATTTTAGCACACCAAATCAGCGCATGAAATTAGAAATGTTGCCATGGCAACTTGCTGAAATAAAAAGTTTGGTTACACTTTATTCTGATAGTCTATTTAGACATTCTACTAACTTTGTAACAACATGTCAACTACGTGTCAGCTAAGGCTCATTAATTCTCAACTACATGTCTACTTACTCTCATATTAGACTGTTAGGGTAGGTATAGGGTTGGTAGAATAAGTTGACATATACTTGCAAAGTTTCTGACAGTCAGTATGTGTTGTGGACCAATCAAAATAAAGTGATAGTAGCAGACAGTCTATTAATACTCTAATGACTGCTAGTTGACATGTTGCCAAGTTACTTACTGTTAGTCGAATATCTAAAGTGAACCATGAAAGTAATGTATTACCAAAGGTTTTTTTTTAATTTCTGTTTATTTTGTTTCAATAATTATTATTTTTGACATTATCTTTAATTTAAGTTATTTATTTAAGGTATATATATTTGAAGAGCTTGAATTATGGGACATGTTATGTATAAAGAAAACAAGGAAATACCAATTGTAAACAGGTTTGTTTAACAGGTTTGAGTAATTTCCAATCGAGCTGTAACTGTCAAATTATGCAAAAAGCCTATTTGTGTGTCTTTAGCATGTAAATAAGGAACTAGAAAGACAAAAACGACCAATCTTTAATTCCAAAAATGTTCAAATGTCATTTCCATCAGTGTGATTTTTACCACAGAACGTTGCTGAGCGCAATTCATTTGGGAACGTGCCAGCTTCTGTACAGCCAATAGTGTTTGCATTTTCATTTATATATTTTAGAGATGTAAGGATGGATTGTGATTTCTATGCTGGGTATTTTTGTGCTCTGCCAGCAGAAAAAAGACGCTCATTTTGTTGGCTTGAGCTTGTTGCCAATTAAGAATGCTTAAATAATGACCTGCAGAGAGCTGTTGTCCTCCTAGGAGGCCTGTGCTGACGTGCTGACTTTTCACTCAACTCCAGTAAAGTCTGACATCTTGCATGTGTTTACACACACTGATCTAGAATAAAAAAAAAAAAAAAAAGAAGAATTGCCAATGTTGGGAAGGTTACTTTGGAACTGAAATAAGGTTACAGATTACAAGCTACCCTATTTAAAATGTAATATGTAGTGTAACTATTTCAATTACTTTATTGTTGAGAACATTAGAAATCTAAAAAGTAATAAAATGTATTAAGTTACATTAAGTAATTAGTAACACTACTTATTACATTTTAAATAGGGTAACTTGATTAACTTAATCTGTAGCAAATTACATTTCCAAAGTAAGTTTTTATTTCAGTTGAGTTTGTTTCAAGTAATTATTATTAAAAAAATGTCACAAATACATTTGAATTCTTTTTGTGAAAACTTTTCAACGTTTCAAACTTTTTGTTTAAATATGTAAAACAATGCAGCGGTATTTAACACTAATGACTCTCAGACATCCCTCGAATTAAGATAATAACTGAAACATTCAAAAACACAACAATATAGTTTAATAGCTGCGATAACTCTTTATAACACTGACATCTAACAATCAAAACATCTTAAAAATAAAAAAGTAGGAAATAAAACAGTTATCAAATAAGCATATGTGTCCTATTGTGTGTCCTAAACTCCTGAAATGTGGTGTCTTTTATTTTAGAGCAGTCACTGCAATTTATGACAGAAATCAATTAAATCTGTATGTGGGTGTATATGGAAAGGTATATAATTAAATTACAAATGGAATTGCATATTTTCTGAAATTACATTTATTTTGTAATTAAATTAGGTCCTTTACCCAACGCTGATTATTGTCACCGACATTCTCCCCAAGCTTGCCAGATCTCCGGAGCTGTGGTCAGAGCTCGGCTGCTCTCTCCTGACTCCTCCCCCGAGTTCGATGCGCTCGTCTCTCGGCTCTGCTCAGGCTTGTCAGTGCGGGCGAGAGCGCTGCTAAACATGGCGTCGGACGGGATGATTTTAACCAACCACGACCACCAAATCCGAGTTGGAATATTGACAGGTAAATACGAAATGACACTAGCTTCTTTTACGCCTCGTCGCTCGTGCTGGTCTGTGCGTTCACGCTGTAGCGCGCTGCTGTTTGTCGTGCCGGTGGTGATTCCTATCTGAGCGAGTTCTGCCCATCTATCGCTCGCGTTCCTCGACTCATTGGCAAAAGCTGTGCGTTTATTTATCTGTATGTCCTGGTGTTCATTTATACATCATTGCGAAAACGTATCCGGCTCTATGAGATCTGCCTTTGGTCTGTCATGCAGCACAGCTCAGTGTCAAGACAACAGTTTGTGTGATGAATTATTCATAGCTTGTACGCAAGACATCCAAATAACATACAGCAGATCGTTGGAAAACCCTCTTACATCTGTGAATGAACTCTCTGATCGCTGCCATATGTCTGTTTATGGTCATATTAACATGTGTAGTTGTTGAATAGTGCTGCTGTGTAGATACGAGTTGGAATTTGGAGTTGGTCACGCAGTGGTTTTTTTTTTTTCTCCTCATGGATTTCTGCACAGCAGCATCTCAGCTTCGGGTTTGCTTTGAGGCTGTATTTGTACACATGCACGGGGAAATATTAATCTATCCAGCGTCTCGTGCAATAGACGCATCCACTCAGGAACGCGCATTAAACACGACTCGGGTTACCGATAATGCTTTCACTGTGCGCGCGATTAGGTGGCATTCTCGTGCATGCATTTGAATAGTCTTCATTGATCGCCACCCCAATTTTGGCTAAAAACGGGAATGAAGCAGCCGCCTTCCTGTTAAATATCGCTGCCGTAGCTTCCCCTCGGGGGATGAGTGATGAATAGCGATGTCCGATTCGTGAACGAATCGTTTTTTTGAGTCAGATCTTTAAAATGAATCTGTTCACGACTGGAGGATGAAACTCTTTCGTTTATGAGTATTGATCGAATGTCAGTCTGAGCAATTCTGACTCATTAACTCATTGATTCGAGAATCGTTTTTAAACTTGTCTCACTCTAAATAATATGCAGAGTTCCATAAATAGCTTTACAAATGAATTATGTGACAGTTGTATCAACAAGCATGAATGTTCGGTCGCATTTGCAATATTTCGGCAAAACTTGTTAGTTATTAATAAAATAGCATTGTGTTCGTCAAACATTTGGCTGCGAAATCGATGAAGGGAAATCTTTTGCAAAATGTTATCAATTTATTACATTTTGCCAAGGAAAATTTGACAATAATAAAAAAAAACTAAATAAAAAATAGTCATCAAAAACTTTTTTTCATTGGTTTTGTAAATGTAAGTGATCAATTATGATCTGAATACTAAGTGGGACACATGAAATTACAATAAGTAATTTCCTAACAAAATGTAATTTGAAAAGCTTCGTAAATAGCATTCCAAGTATACAAGTGTTTTTATCGGAAGGTTTTAGAGCATGTGATATACCGCAACCGGATGTCAGGGATCATGTGATGACGTAAAAGAATCACTGAATCGTTTTTAAATCGGTTCTTTGCTTAAAGGAACCAGCTGATGGAAATGAATCAGACTTGCCATCACAAGTGATGAAGTGCACACACTGACTGAATGCAAATGTCAGTGACTTTGCAGTGTGTCACATATTCATGACATTCCTCTCGGCGTGTTTCCGCGAGCCTATTCCGTGAGCACGAGCCTCCGAGATTCTTGTCGCGAGGGGGAATAGCATAAAACATTGTGGGAATCCCCCTCCCCCCACCACACACACATACACACCCCTGTATAAGCATGACTGCTGGCCGAGGGTGCTGTCCACAATTTTTGGTGCTGAAACGCCAACAGCCTCATATTTGTGCTTGTCGCAACATTTTCCTCAGCCGTGTGGAGCCGTAACGGAGATATATTTGAGAAGGTGAGAGGGATTTTCCCCAGGACATTATACGCACCCCTCCTTTCCTTTTCTCTTATACTAACATCAGCTGATCTAGTCCATCATTAGTCGCAGTCACGCCTAGCCCCTTCTAGGAGATTGGTTAGCATGCCTGCACTGTGTAGGGGCATTTCGTGGAAGCGCACGCTTATTGATGAGGAACTCTGTGTGTGTGAAAGTGTGTGTGTGTGAAAAGGAGGCAGGGAGGGAGTGAGAGCGAGTATGGATGCCTTAGAGTGAGACGAAAATGGGACCAAGCACATAGAACGGAACGTGCATACTTAATAGTGAGCAAGCGACACATCGTCGTTTCTAGACAGTTGTGCATTGTCAAGCAAAAACCTTTTGACCCCTTGTTGGAGAAGCGGTGAAATGGTAACAGAGCAGGGGCTTCCAAACGTGGCTTGGTCTAAAAATAGGCCTCCAAAATGTTTAGACTATGCATTAAAATTGCATGCAAATAGAACTGAAATGAGAAAGGATTGATTTTGTGCTATTCAAAGTTGATTTGTTTTGGTGTGTATTTTTAGGGTAGCAGGCGAGACTGAGTCTGCATGCTCTGCAGATTTCCGAGTAGTTTCCAGGCAAATGTTATCATTGTTCCCATTGCTGTCTGGTGTTATGAATGTTTAACATATAACGTTCATAGCCTGGAACATTTTAGGTGGAAATATTGAATGAATATAGAGGACGAATACACTAATCTCTGGAGTCTCAAGGTTGTGGTTGAATGCTGAGCTTCGAGGCTTTAATTTTTGGAAGGGTGTTGCTTTTGGTTTTTCATAGAACAGTAAAATATTTGTGTATCCTACAAACCGCCTCCTGAAGGGGATTGCAATATTGGACAGAATTTTTTGTTGTGCTGTAAATGCCATGCATTCATCAGGTTGCGTGCTATGGAGGGTCAGACACATCTATCTCTAAGTCGTTGGTTCTTTTTGATATCTGATACATGAAATGAAACAAAGAGAAAAAGCGCAAGCTTTTAGATCATTTCCTCTCCAGCTCTCATCTTTCCATTCAAAGGTGCCAGCATCAGAGTTGCATTCAAGGCTGTGGATGCTGTCAGGGCTTGTCTCTGAGGTGTTCAGAGCGATCCTCCCATGTGAGCAGGGCTCCTCCTTCTGAACAGCTGTCGTGCTTCAACGAATAAACTGAAGTCAGGTACATGTCCATCACTGATGGGCTTTATTTCGCCTAATTTTTCATATTGTCCTCTGTGGAGGAGTCCTGTACGTGACATGCACACAAGATATGGAAAAGAATAAAGAATTTGTTACTGTAGTTTAAATTTAGCCACTGCAATTTGACTAAAATAAGAAAGTAAATTAACGATGTGACCAAGATGTAACCAAAACGAATGTACAAATTAATGCATTTTTATTTAAAATTAAGAATTCTTTTGCCTCATGTCATGAGCAGGGATACGTAACTTTGGTTTACATGGCCAGATGTTTAATCACAAAGCTAAAAACTTTTAAAATTAATTTATTTTAGAGAGTGCCACCTTGTTATATTAATGGGTATTATATGCTGCATTCATTTGGGAAGGGTTCATCCCTAATGTAGAGGACCAAAAACCGTACATTGAAGTACATTTTTTTTTGTGTCATATTCCTGAGCCAATTAAGGAGGTGCCATTATTACACAATTAAACCTGTGCAAAGAATCATGGGAGTGAAGCCTCAATCAGTTGAACCATTTGATATTATTCTGAAGGGTGCTTTAAAGCGGTCAGGAATTACCCTTCAATATGGCGGCCGGCCATGAGTGTTTTTGCCACAAAGTACCCTTTCCAAGGGTTTCCATTTGGAACACAGCGATAGAGTGATGCAGGAATTAGTCTTACAACCCAAAATCAAGTTCTATCACCCCAAAGTTAATGGGTTTAAATGGCTGAAATAAGGACATGGTTTATTGGAGCATGTTTTGAAAAAACTGGTTGCTGACAAGTAGCTAAATGGGACTGCAAAGTTGATGAACACAGTGTGTAAATATCAAACTCCTACTGGTCACAGAGCTTATTTTCTGCTGTTGTCCAAATTCCAATAAAACAAATCCTTTTGGCTTTTGAAGGAACCAAGGTGATGCTAAATTGTATAAAAAAACACGTCATCCCTGCGTAACAATCCTTTATAACAAACACTTTATCTTAGCAATCCGTTAAATTCACTAATCATTGGTTGAATTTTTACATCCTAGTCACCTGTGAGCTACTCTGCCCACTTGAGATCCACCTTCAGATGTAGTTCCTCATGGCCATTGTGGTGTCGAAGCATGTTAGCACTCCTGTGAAGGGTATCTTTGTGCTAACACTCAAACAGCTCTCCAAAAGTTTGCACTTCAGGTCCCTTTAACACCTCCTGAAACCCTCCAGTGGTGAAGGAGCAGACACTTGAATATCAATTGGGAACTCATGTGCCAGACTTAAAGGCAATAGAGGACCTAGTATTTGAAAGACATGGGCCTCTGCCAAGATGTAATCTCAGTTGAACGTCAACAGTTGCCATTAATAAGCCTTAATGAAAGATAGTTCAGATGTCAGTCCCCAGGTATCGTTTCGAAGCCATCAGTATTGAGTTACAAGGGCATAATTTCACAGGTGTTGGAAATTCAGACAAGATCAGCCCCGGAGAACACAGATAACGGAGCATTCTGGTCAGTGTTCACAGAACTGCTCATCAAATCAAAGCATAAAGGTAAATGTGCGGCTTTTATGTGGTGGTTTATGCGAATGCTCTTTTTTCGTGTAGACACAGATGACATTTTTGTGGATTTATGCTCCTTGTTCTGTGACTGTAGTTACCCTTTGGGGATATAGAGGACAAATGACTTCAGCATGATGTGTATATATACTGTACATTTATGGTATTCCAAGGTTCAACGTCCCTTAGCTTTCACCAAAGAAGCATAAGCCCGTATTTGTGAAGACCACTCTCGTTTTTCAAAGTTAATAGCTTTGTTGAAAGATTTTGCCTCTGTTCACTTAATACTTTATCAGTCCTGTGGTGTTTTGCTGTAAAAATCACTAAGCATCATGCTCGTGCACAACGTTTTACGTCAATCTGGTTGCATAGCCGTCATACGGAGCAACCAATCGAAAGCCGTTTTCATTCTGGTAAAGGCATTATGCGGAAGGTATCTTTAGTTTAGCGGATTATTAATCTATTCCATCGAGGGATTTCTGTCCAGATGTGGGCGAGATGAAATTGCATGCTCATGATAAATCCACTGCAGTTGTTATCTGCATATGTTTAGAGCTCAGATCTCTCAGCATGGGCACAAGAATTTCTTTTTGAAGCGGATTATCTTTGAAGCATCTCTCTGCCGTTTAGAGAACCATAGCTTGTAGTGAGATATACTTAATGTAAGTCTCGGTTATAGTGTAACCCCATGGCAATGATGTATTCTTTGAAACGCCTAAGGGGCCCACTTAGTCCAAATAGAACAGACAGAATTGAAATGGAAGGTTCTGTACGCATGTACTACACAGAGATTTACAGTTAAACATTAGGTAGATGAGTATTGGTGAGCAAGGAAATTATTCTTTATTATAGCTATTGTTTTACATAAAGACATGGTTTCATGCAGAGTTATTTTGTTTATTATGTTACATATGCGCTTGCATGCTTGCATATTACAAAATCAAAATTTTCTGAAAATGATTTACATAAAACATTCTGACTTTCTAGCTTTTTTTGGGCTCTTATTATATGCATAATAAAATATTACATAAAATATGTTTCATGTTTTACATGCCTTAGTGGCAATTTTTATATTCACATCTGAGTTATGTTATATAAGAGCTATAATAAAGAATAATTATAATTGTTTTTACATCTCATTATTTTACATGGAGTGGATTAAACGCTGCAGCAATAAAAAGAAGATTTTTAATCATTTAAATCTAGGCATGATTGAGTTGTTTTTACAAAGTGCCATTAAGGTTGATAAAAATTTACACTAGTTTATTTATTAAAAATTAGTCATGTCTTCTTTGTCAATCTGCTGTGACTGTTAAACATATTTTACTGGATAGCACAGTTTTAATGTAAATATAAAACATATTTATTCAGAGGTGTGTGTAACTGATGCGTTTCAAAACAATACAGAAATTAGTTTTTAAAAAATTGTATTGCGTTGTATTAATCTTAAAAGTTGTATGTAGTTTTTTGTGAGTTGTATGACTTGTCTTTGTTATCGTCAAGATACCATAGGGGCTGCTCGATTTGGGAAAAATGTCACATTGCGATTATTAAGGTCAAAATTGCGATTTGCGATACGATATATTAGTGGTTTGACTCAACTTGCTTGTAATCAAGGAAAATGCACACACAGATTACTAATAATGCTGAAATCTGTAATTTTCAACTGAGATACAGTATACAGTGCAATCTAGCAACAACAAATTAAAACTAAATTGTACAAAATTAAACAACAGTAACATCTTTACATTACTGAATTAAATTATATTAAATTAACATTAAAATAAAAAGTCAAAAGTACAAATAAATAAAACAAATACCCATTTTTATATTTTTACATGTTGCCCCAAAACATTTTAGATGTAACATACTGTATACTTAGTATATTTCTTTTGGTATCTCTTGTCCAGTGTGCCAATCATTTTCTCAAACCCCTCTTTGCTTCTTTGCTAAAAGTTCACACCTGAGGTGACTTGGGCGAATATATCTCGCTATTCGCGTGTAGTTGGGCGCTTGAACAAACTTAAGAGTTTACGCCGGTCTCACACTGCGCGCGTGAGCAGGGTGTAAACAGTGCGTATTTTTTTCGGCCCCATGTTAACGGATGAGAGCACACAGGGGCGGAGCAGAAAGCGCGTTGCAGAGAAATGACATAAATCAAAGCACATGGCACACATGCTGCGTCCGAAATCGCTTACTTCCCTTCTATATAGTACGCGAAAAACAGCATGCGAGGCGAGTAGTATGTCCGAATTCATAGCATTCGAAATTCAGTAGGCGAGAAGTACCCGGATAACCTACTGCTTCTGGCCGATTTCTATAGTAGGCATACCATGGACACTTTTCTATCCCATATGGCTCCGGGAGAGGAGGCATCATATTCTAAAAAATGGCGGAAATTGAAAAGTGGCCCTTTTTAAGTGTACGTACCTCAGGAAAAAAACTTTGTTTATTTTGATTAAATTACACTTGTTTAACACAATCTAAATAAATGGATGACTTATTGAAAGTTTAAATTCTCGCTCTCGGTTGTGACGACGCGTGACACGTGACAACATCAATATGGCGGATGTAGTATGTCCGAATTCCATTCATACTACCCCCATTCATACTACATAGTACCTACTTTTTAACGGTTGGGTAGTACGTTCGGTTTTAAATGTAGTACCTACTTAAGCAGTATGCGATTTCGGATGCAGTGACAGTGTTCGGAGAAGAACGCTGGAAAATATGACAGAAAGTTGCTTGTCTTTAGCCTGCTTCAGTACAAGCTGCCAGTATGAAAGCACAATTGGCGCGCACCGGCTTGTTAATTTGCGCGAATCGGGCTGCAGGATGTCCAATTGCATATTTGCATTGACTTAACATGTAAATCACTCGCGCTTAACGCTTTTTTCGCGTCCGGTGTGAACGCAAGAATGAATGTCTTATGTCCACGAATGCATTTGTTTATTTAATATAATCGCAACATTTGCTGTAA
>JAUMHP010000025.1:2317800-2328423 GCA_032361065.1 Enteromius trimaculatus
ATGAATATCTTATCAATGCATTTTACTAATCAAAAATGACATTTTGATATGTTTACAGTAGGAATTTTACAAAAAATATTCATGGAGCATGATCTTTACTTAATTTCCTAATGATTTTTGGCATTAAAATATATTGCAATATATTTTTGGATATTGCTACAAATAAACCCCAGCGACTTAAGACTGGTTTTGTGGTCCAGGGTCACATACAAGGTAACTACATGGTTTAGGTTTAGTATCTAGCTATTACCCAGTTATAACAAGTACATGGTATAAATTAAATAAATGAAACCTTGAAGAACAGTAAAAATTACAATTAATAAGTTATATAGTGCACATATTTTGCAAAATGTTCCTCTTCAGAATTCATTTTTCTAACTAATAAGTTTATAGACACCAATTACACTTTTTTCTGAGAATAATGTAACGTTTTGTAACATTGTTTACAAGCTGTTATAGTGACATCTTTGTGCGGTTGATTGAGTGATTACAAAACGTAGGATACGGGTTTCGGTACGTTGTACTCTTTCTTTTAACTTGCCTTCAATTGTTTCATCATGTTTATTTTGTGCTAAAACTGATATCAAAGCGGAGGACATGATTAGTTTACACGCACTTTCTTTGAATTTATCATCATTTAAAATCTGAGACTTTGTTTTATTTCGAAAAGTAACAAAGCACAAAGCTTATTTTGATTTATTGAATGGGAGTCGCTAGATTAATCAATTAAAAAACAATATTCTTTCGCAAAAATTAGAATGTTTTTACGCAACTCGATTCGCGACAGCAACGGAGGGGAGTTTCGCAACACTCACATTCGCCTCAAAAAATCTCATTTTAGTTAAGTTGGGATACTAAAGAGTTCTTAAATGGAAGTTTCAACCTTATTTGCTACTTAGTGTCAGAATAAACCTTGAAAAACCTGAAGGGGATGAAACAAGACAGAAAAGTAAATTGAACCAACTGGATTAGCTGATCGTCCAATCGGAGACATACTCCGTGAGGTTTAGTACCGAATGTTTCTACATGTAGTCTTTTATAGAATTTTTTTTTTTTTTTTAACGGGAATGCTGTTCCATTGAGATTTGCGGCTCAAAGGTGGACTTCTTTGCTCCCAAGTGTTGGAGCTGTGGTGTTTGAGTGAGGTCCACAGGTCCTCTCTGGATGTAGGCAGGGGTTAACGAGACAGGGTTTTACACCAGCTCAGCTCATGCAAGTCTAACTCCTACTCACAGTCGCAGGCAACACACACTTGCGCACACACACTCGCACCGTCTCACGCTGAGAGGGAAACTCTCACCTCACCAAAGTGTCCATGCAGACAGACTTTTCCGTCTGCAGAGCTGTGAGTCACAGACATGAGGTAGAAAGAGTGTTCGTGTGTGTGCGTCCCTTTCTACAGAGCTTGGAAACGGATGCCGTTTCCTTTTTAACTTGAGAATTGAAGATCGAGAGTTGGTGATGTTCAATAATATTACTTAATATAGCACTATTTCCTTTTAACAACTAAAAATTTTACATGGAAATTTAAACATGTACCATACTTTTACCATATGCATGTTTTTCCTCGGAGTACAACAGATTACTGTGGTATTACCATTCATTTCATCACTGTACCCTGGTAATACCATGGTACTCTCTGAAGTACACTCTGAGTACTATACTGTGAAATGTAAATAGGACTTATTGTGTTAATTCTATTTATTACACGGCTCTCTGGACTGCTTGATTCTGATTGGTCAGTTCAGACATTTGCAGGTTCGTTCTTTTCAAATAATAACGGCTCCAAAGTAATAACGCATAGCCGGCGCTACTTATGTTTAAAATCCCTCCGCGCCCGAAAAGATACTGACAAACACTGGACAACATAAGGTGCAATTTAATACTTGTAAATAACTAAAATACATCCGTTATTATATATTCATGTGTAGATGTTATAAATTGTCTTACTAACGTTTGAATGTTAGTCACGTGGTTCTATATCGTTTCGCGGAAGGATTCAAATGTTAATTTAAAACAAATATGCCAAAAAAATGTTTCAAATTCATATTCATGTCCAGTTTTTTTCCTTATGTGGCAAGTAGCCTTATAATAAGCGGGATAATGCAGAGGCAGCCGGTAGTTATCACAAAATAAACCACAGTGACACTACTATACTATAATAGGTTATAGTATTGCCAACAGATGGTATTTGAATCAGTGTCATCATTAATATCAAAGAACTATGGTATTACAGTCCGTTACTATCAGTGTACCACCACAGCAGTTGTTGAGAGGTTTGAAAGGAACAATGACAATGGCTTTGACAATGAACTGATGTGCTTAATAACACTTTGCTTGAGAGGTGTAGCTCTTTAGCAGGTCTGAAAAATAGACAACTCTCCTCTCGTGCAGGGCAGAGCTGTGGTGACATTAACATTCTGATGCCTTAACGTCTCTGATGAATGTTCCAGCTGCTGAGCCTTTCCCTCTCTCTCTCTCTCTCTCTCTCTCTCTCTCTCTCTCTCTCTCTCTCTTGCGCACACATACACATACACACACACACGCGGTCACTTAAATACAATACGCATTGGCAGAACAATCCTCCTCCTTCACCCTCATTCCTACACACACAGATGTTGCATTTGCGTGCCTGTGACAAGAAGTTTTTGCCGCCTCTCTGAGGAGAGCTCACTTCTCCTGCCTCCTGCAGGGAACACCAGCCTATTTATAGATCAAGGGTTAGCAGGGTGGAGAGAGAGAACAGAGAGAGCAAGAGATGAGGAGAAATGAGAGAAGGGTGAGAAAATGCTGCAATTATGAAGCAAGTGTTGCACCGAGCCTGCGTGCGTGATGGGAAATGTGATGGTGAACGGCAGCGCTTTATCATTTACATGTATTTACACATCACAGGTCATTCTCTTCTCTCGTCACAGATTTTGACCGGTTTTGAGCTACACTGGACCCTTTTAAAATGCTGTCGAAATGACTATTATTTATGTTTCTATTAAAAGCATTTTTGGTAATGCAACATATTTCTAGGGGAGAAAAAATGTAGGATAAGGATTAATTTAACTATCTAAAATTGATCATGAACAATTGCTTATATATATATATATATATATATATATATAGTGGTGGTTGGAAAAAAAGGCATATCAGAGGCATAGAAAGATGCATATACAGTATGTACAGTAAGAACAGGTTTAAATGGGATTTCAGTGGCTTGGCCAGTGTTGTAATAATTAAATCTGGACATGTTGTTGGTCTTGTCATGGACTCTGGAGCATTTAGAGCGTTCAGTCTTGACTTGGGCTACAACACTGCAGATACATCTTCTTTTTCTCGCACATTTGATCACACTGTGCTGGACCAGAGCACACCATGTATACAATCAGATGGACTCAGATTCAGATGAGTTGGCTTTTGCCATAAAAAAAATTTCAATTTCATTTTAATCATGTAGTTTGTCAATTTTCCACCTTTTTGAAGCTTCAGGTTAAATTGTTGTTGATGCTGTGCCTTTAGAGGAATAGTTCACTCAATAAAAAAGAAAAATCATCATTTACTTTAATCATTTATAGCTTCCTTTCTTCTGTGGAGCACACAATAAAAGACATTTTTAAGAATGTTTAAACTCCTTTGCCTATTAAAGTCCGTAGAGCCTTTAATTTTTTTTTGTCGATGCATTTCTTTAAGACACATATATGCGAATGACCTCTGTTGTAATTGGCTAATCTCTTACTAACTTTTCTCACTGTTATTCATCAAGGCTTGTATGTTAGTGATATGACGTGGTCAGTCATTTGCTAATTACAGTAGCTTACCGTTTTGGCACTGATACCATGATGATTTCTGATCTTAGTTGCAGTAAATGCTTCAACTTGAATGCGTGTTCAAAATGAACAAGGTAAGGGAAATCCTGTTTTCAGTGATAAATTCCCTTTAACTACATTATTGTAATTGTAACTTCTGGTTATCGGTGGTGCTGATTCTGCTCCCCACCAGACAGGTTGTACAATCCCAGAGGAAGTTGACACAACGCAGGGGAGCACAGTAATATTAATGCTCTGTGGTGCGTAACAGTGTGGCCTCTGTTACATAGTATGCACCAGGGCCTTAGAGTATGATGCTTGTAGCTGCATGCTTTTGTTGAGTAATGTGTTTTGACATAACTCATATTCTTTCAAACCTCAGGACTAACATGACGTTTAAGGAATCAGACGTGTATGGTTGGCGAAGGGGCATTCTGTTATTTTCATGCAATGATGTGCCTTTTTCTTTTCTTTTCTTTTCTCTTTCATATCTCACCTCCTTTTCTTCTCACTCTTCTGTTTGCAGTGAGTGACAGCTGCTTCAGAAACCTTGCTGAGGACCGCAGTGGAATTAACCTCAAAGATCTTGTCCATGACCCATCCTTGTAAGTATCTTACACACAATACACTGGCTATTTACAACACTACAGTGCCCATGCATCAGGTCCTGTTCAACACAGAACGTTGCCAGAAAGTTATTTTGTCCCATTCCTAGTCTGATTGGATGGTTGTCCTTAATGAAGATCAAGGCAAGAATTTCAAGGCCCTGTCCCAGATTAAGATGTTTTGTAAAGTCCAAAAAAGCACAGGACAGCAGCTCCTGGAGGCCAGACACACTTGCATGGAAGTTTCTAGTAATCCTGAAGCTGGTTCAATTAGGATTGGAGCTAAACTCTTCGGGATAATGGCCCTCCTAGAGCAGGACTGGCCGTGCTTAACCCCTTTTTACAATCTCTTTGTGCCTATGAATGCTGCCTTAAGCCGATCCTACATTGATGAGAACTACTACCCAACGATCCAGACTAGTACTGTATGTGGACTTGGTGGAGGACTGCAAGTGTTCAGGTTGGGACAAGGCCTAAATGTCTATCCCTGACAGAGGACAGCAGCTACGATTTCTTAGTTGGCCTGTGTATTACCTTTCGTACATTTGTGCAAACATTATTGATTCTGTGTATAGACCGAATATGAAGCAAAGCTTATATAAAATTTCCAAGAATTGAGGTGCATAGGCTTTTGTCAGTTTCCTAGGAAGCAAGATTTTATTTACAGGGTATCAAGCTGATATAATAAATGCACCTGAGTACCAGCTTGTTGCTGGGTGTACCAAATTTGTGCAAAGGTTATGACATCAGATCTTTGAAATACGTTTAATGGTTAGATTTTAAACTAGCAAGTAAACAAGTTTCTGAAGCACCTTTGAATCGTTAGTAAAAAAAATCACTTCTGTTTGGCTGATGATGATCCCTTTTTTGGAATGAAACCGAAAGCAGGGGTCTCCAAATTAATAAGGACTTCTACTTTCTAAACGGCCACCTAAATGATGGTTTTTGGCTTTCAGCCTTTTTGGCTTTAAGACCTGCCAGGGCACCTCTTTGATGGCATATATATGTATAGATAGTAAGAAGTGAAAGTATCGATTACATCAAAGTTGGTTTACTTTTGACTAGGTGCATATAAGATGCTGTATTTACCTTCCTCGGTCATGCATTAAAGGTCATGTTAAAATGACCACATGCAGGACTGAACTGCTGGAGACTGCACTTAGGAGTGCCTGTGTGCAGAGTATCTCAGCATGCACTCTTGCAAATAGGTGTAGTGAGGACTCTTCACATAATGCAGGCCTCTCGTATGCTAGCTACTTCTCGTATACTTCAGCAGAGACCTCTCGTGCTTTGAGAAACCTGTAACATTCTGTCAGGACAGAGGAGAGCTTATTGTCCTTACTCGTTTCTGTATAAATACTGGCTACTCTAGGTATAATCTGGAGATTGGCAGGCCTCAAGGTGCATCCAAAACAAATGTTCACTAACAACCCGTCTAAAAAGATTCACAGATCAAGTTGATTCTGAAGTGCTTTGGAAAACATTGTTTAGGAAGCTAATACTGAATACACTACCTACTAAGGCATCGGTAGTTGAAACTCAGCAAGAGTGCAATGCTCTGTCCTAATAATTGAATTTTCGGGGGTTGTTGGTGTTGTGGCATTATGGGTAAAGCAGTAGGGGTATAGGTCTCTGTGGTGGATTAGGAATTGATGGGGAATTGTTCAAGGACTGCATCTGTTTTTACTTGTATATCAAAAACCAAAGCTTTGTTCAGAGCACTTCTACATACCTGGACCAAGGTCAGAGGAGTGACAGAGACAGCAGGATGTAGGTCTCTGAAAGATGTCAAAGAGGAAGAGAAGCATGGGGCGCAGCCAGAAGGCAGAGATAGTTCAGAGAGTATTGATGGATAAGGTATGTGTGTGTTGTCTGTTGACTGGTGAGCTCCGTCTCCAGTGCTCTGTCAGCTCAGGTGAATTGATTCATTGGATGAGCTGTCAGTTTTACTAACGAGGTGTGGTAAAAATAGAGCTGAATTAATCATAGTGGGGACACACACGGCTCAACGCCCTCTGGATAGCGACGATTCAGATGTCTTCACCTACAGAGAGGTGAACATGCAGACGTTTGAGAGAGGGACAGCTTGAGCACTCACCTGAGAAACCGAGATGGACGTGTCTTCACCCCAGAGCAGAAAAGTGTCACCAAGGTCATAATTCCTTCTGAGAGTGATTTTTATTTGATGTGCGCCTGCAGACAGTTACTTATTAACTCGACAAAGGTTTTTAAAGGGATAGTTCACCCAAAAATGAAATTTCTGTCATTAGGTACTGAGCCTCTTGTTGTTACAAACCCATCTTTGGAACACAAATGAAGATTTTTTTTTATGAAATCAGAGAGCTTTATGACCCTCCATAGACAGCAACCCAACTGACACATTTAAGGCCCAGAAAGGTAATACGGACATCATTAAAATAGTCCATGTGACATCAGTGATTCAACCGTCATTTTTTGAAGCTAAGAGAATACTGTTTGTGAGCAAAGAAAACAAAAATACAGATTCGAAATTACACGAATGTGAGAAATTCGCCCTTAAGAAGCCATTTCAATTGGATATACATCAAAGTAGGCCATAAAAGTCTATCGCAACTTCTATTTCATGCTGAATTCAATAGTGGCAGCCTTTTCTTTATTTACACACCTAATTCAGTAGAGGACATAATGTATGAAGTAACTGCATAAACACGTTAAGAACATCCCTGCTAGATGCTTTTTGCATGTTACTCTTGTGATCTTATGTAGAGGATACTTAACTTTACTTTACGAGACTTTTTTCAGTTTCCAGTGGGTGTGATTTTCACATTGCTGGTTGCACTAGCACACCAGTGATCTATTAACATTAAAAAGTATTACTTAATATTATTTAATGCATTAAATAATGGCAATTGCTTGACATACTCGTTATGAAACACTAGCTATAATTCCATCAGCCTGTTTTAAGGCGCATTTTGAAGTATCGCAGCAGAAATGAGTGATTAAAAACATTTAGGTGCTTTTTGACTAAGGGTTAATGCGAATAACGGGAGATGGAAACACCTATAGAAAATAAATTCCTCCAAAAAATGTATGTTCCTTTACGTTATGGGACGGTGCAAACTGCTTAATCGGAAATGTTTCATGCAACATTCCAATTTTGCGTTAACTTTGGAAACCCAGCTGCTGTTTTAGCAGTAAACTTGATCGCAGGTTGTAAATGAACCTTTTTATGCACTATGAAATGCTATATAAAATAGGTATAACATGGTTAATACATTCGTTCATTTATATTCCAATGACAATGCTTAGGTGAGCATGGTTCGCTTTTAGATGCATCCATGCACTGCACAAGAGTTTCCTTTTCAGGTTGAATCCTCCACTAAATAAGTGCAAACAGACACATTAACATACCCGTTGGGTTTGAGAAAGACTCTGCAGCCCAACCCACACACACACACACACTCTTTAATAAAGCCATAATCGATCACAGATTCAGAATACTCTTCAGTCAGATTCAGCGTTCTTCCTTCACTTTCCTTTGTTCGTGTGTACTCACTTACACAAACAAAATACCCAGGTTGAAATCCCAAACTCATCTCCGTCTTAAAGCACCTCTCCCCAAACCCCCAATCTTCACACACCAGCGGTTTCCCTGGCAACCGGATTAAAGAGCTCTGCATCTTTGTGTTCAGCATATTCTTCTTTTAGTCTCCGCTCTCCGTGTCTCTCTCTCTCTCCCTCTCTCTTTCTTTCTGTTTCTCTTATTTCTTGCTCTTTTGTGGGCATCACACCATAGTAGTTAGATGGACAGATACATCAAGAGAAGATAAATCATATAGACAGATCTATTACTTCACGAGCAGATGCAAAACATCAATGTAATCAGCACAAAATATACAAATAAGCTCCAGAAAGCCAAACTGAAAAAAGGGATTTCGCTAAATCATTTCAGTTTCCTGACACATGAGCTCATCTTTAGTTGCTGCGGTTAGCCTATGGGCTTCGGACAAGCCGAAATGCACAAGTTCGAGTCTAGCTTGCATCATCTCCAGATCCCTATTGTTGTAACAGGCAACTGATTTAATACTTTACTGTGCTAGTTAGCATCTTGCATCACCTCTGTTTTCTCACACACTAATAAATTAGACCTAAATGAGCATGAAACATTGATTTGCTCATGCATTTCTTACGTAAACATGCCATGCTTTTTTTTTTTTTTTTTTGTCAAAACTCAAAAATGTGCCCACATCTGTCTGAGCTGCTAGTTGCAGTAACAGAAGCAGCCACTAGTGTGTGCTGCTCTTCAAAATGTGATTTGCTCAAAAGTTTTGTAGATGTCTGTTCAAATTTACACTATATGCGAGTTCAAATATACGTTTATGAGGTACTAGCAATTGCGCCAACCCACCTGTTCCGTGGCCTAAAAACAGGGCTGTCAAAGTTGAATTCTCAGTGAGCCGGCACCCCTGTGAATGCTGAAGCAAATAAAGCAGCAAGAGCCCTGTGAAAGAAGAGAGAATTCTTTCTTTAACTGTCATTCCTGTTGTGGGTGGAGTGTGTGGGGATGTATTTTGACAGCTTTCTGGTACCTCTGGCATTGTGTTGCTCTTTCTCTTTCCTGCACTCTGTCACATTGTGTTTTTTTCCCCCTTCTCTCGCTCCCCGTTTCTCCCCTGCTGTTGGGACTGAACATACACTAACGGTTGTTGTCGTTTGTGTTTCACCCACAGGCTCGGAGGCATAATCTCTGCATACAAAATAGTCCCTGATGAGATTGACGAGATCAAGGTAAAGCTTCCTCTCACCTTTTAGTGAGGCCATGAGGCACATCCATATACACCTCTGCACACTGCTGCCCCCTAGAGGCCAGTAATTGTGCTGCATCTATAGTCATAACATGTTCTTTTTTTAATTAACTGAGCTCACATATGACAAAATATGATGCAAGTGTCTAAAATGGATTTGGAAACTTTAGCTGCATTTAAAATGTAGAAACATCATTGCACTTGACAACGCAAGCACGCTTTTTAACCAAAACACTTTATTAGATTTATTAGACGCTTTATTTATACTGTGAGGTTTTAAAATGATAAAACAAACATTTGTGAATCTTGTTTGTAGGTAATGTGATGAACTTTATCACTTTGTACATCCACCTCTGTGGACTAGGTCTGTTGCTGCGATGGAGCCACTGTACAGTGTATGCTATTTTTTGCTAGTAACAGCAGTTTAAAAATTTTAATATTTCATTTATCAGGCCAGACTATATGCCCGAAATAGCTGATGTGATGTTGCACCACTAAATTAAGGACGACTGCTCATATGGCGCTCAAACGCACACACGCGAATGTACATTTGTGCACTGTACTGCTGAACATTTTGTGTTGATAATTCTGTGTGTTTGTGTGCATTAAAGGAGACGCTGGTGGACTGGTGCGATGAGAAGGAGCTCAACTTGATTCTGACCACCGGTGGAACGGGTTTTGCACCTCGTGATGTCACGCCTGAGGTACATGGGAGCCCACCTGTTTGTGTTTGTGTCCATGTGAGTGTGTGTTTCTGCCCCCACCCCCATGTGTTCTTGTTTTTCTGAGTCTGACTGTGAGTGAGAAAGAGAAGCTGTGACATTTGTATATTTTTTTGCATTGTGTTTGAGTGCAATTTATTTTTCCATTTAAATGCATGCTGTTTGGTTGATGGTTTCTTGTGAAACAAGTTCTTTGAAAATGGGATGTTTTAAATGCTTTAAAGACTTTTTTACCTTTACATATAAAACTGACACGCTCATGTCCAAGTGGAAAGTCCAATAAAAACATATCTTACATTTTTGGTCATAGAAGAATTGAACATGTTTTTATCAACAAGCCTAAGTATATATATATATATATATTAGGGCCTAATCTTTAACACGTTAATTTAGATTAATTAATTACACAAAAATAACGCGTTAATTTTTTTTTACGCATTTTAATCACATTTATTTTTGTACCGCGGAATGTTTCTCACAGGATGAGTTTCAGCGGACAGATTATACCAACAAGCGTTTCTAATGTTCTGAATGTACTTGAAAGTAGGGATGCACCGATCCAGATCGGTCGATATGTTTGCTCGTTTCGTCAGTAAACCCGGTCCTCTAATCAGCGGTAAATGCCATCAGGTGCGTGATTTCACATTGAGCCGTATATACTACACACAGCTGTTGTTCACTGACGAGCTGATAATGAACATGGGCTGCGTTCGAAATC
>JAUMHP010000025.1:2334557-2356385 GCA_032361065.1 Enteromius trimaculatus
TCTCACAGTGGAAATGCACCTATGCTGAAAATTGTAGACCCCTCCATGATTTCTAAGTAAGAGAACTTGCAAAATCAGAGTGATCAAAAACTAATTGACCGCACTGTATATATATATATTAATATATATATTGTGTTTTTTTTCAGTAAGGATGCATTCAGATCATACAGTAAAGACATACATTTTTAATGAAAATGCTGTTCTTTTGAACTTTCTGTGCATTCAATATTCTGAAAATAAATAAATATTGAAGTACAAAAAAAAAAAAAGTAAAATAAATGCCTGCTGAAAATCCATATAATTATACAACATTACAAAATATAATAAGATGAATATTATATATATATATATATTTTATATGTAATATTCATAATGTAATGTTTAATGTACATGTTGTTAATTACAATGAATAGAAAAAAAACCATACTGTACATTTAGCTGCTTTGAAAATAGACAAGTGAATAACAGAACAACCATAAACTCACAAAAGAAGCCTCCACGTAGTTATCTTTTTTCCCAAGAGTAAATGCAAACTTTCACTCATCAGAGTCTTAGGACTATGGCCACTATTGATGGGCTCGAAATCTCTTGCCATCGCAAACAAGGAATAGATTTCCTCATATTGATTTAGAAGCAATATTTCCTCAATCCTAGAAGCTGTGGGTTCGTAAACCACTGGAATTTCCAAACTGCATGCTATTTGTTCCAGAGGTAGCAGCAGACATGTTTCTTAATCCACCCGTCCTTACAGTGATTGCTTTTGGAAGAACTCTATTATAATCTATAGTTTGCGTAATCATAAGTCATTTTGGCATCCTTTATTTTTTCCTAAATAGAAACACATTAGCGTGGATAACAAAACTTAATATAGGAGTACTGACAATTGATAAGAAAGGATGTCAGAAAAGTGTGAACTAATATACTATAAAAATAACTTTTACATATTGGTAAATCAAAGGGGTTTTCTGTAGATCGACATATGGTTGAGTAAATAAGTATTTTAATTTTTGGGTCGACTATCCTTTCAACAAATACTGGCTATATTCATACATACTTATGTTGTTTAAAGCCAAGCACACGGGAAACCTGTGACCCTTCATGATGTATGTAACAGAAAGCCCAAGACCACAGCCAATTTGCAACAAATTTTAAACTAGCTGGAAAGCAGTTTTGCTCACTGCATTTTCTGATCCCTTTCATTATACTTAGCTATTTTTAAATAAACATGGCATGCTTTAACTCTCGAAAGGTGTTAACCATCATGATTTTAGGCTCCAGTCCTATTGGAAAGCCAAACTGTTGTTAGGTTCCCCTGATTTCTAAAGGATGATGAATAATTCAGAAATGTTTGTTGTCATTCGGTCCACTCAGAACTGCCCAAATCTCCTGTAGGGTCTGCTACAGATGCTGGCAGATCTGGACTGAAATGATTATCAACTCCAAATTGTGCTTGCCAGCTTTCCAGTAACACGGCTTCACAAAAACGTGTCAGAGAGTGCCAGGGAATGCAAGCCAATAGGCACCAGAAATTAATACCAGCAACGGGGCCCTCTTAAGGTCTAGATTCCTTTGGACGCTCAACGTTAGCGTGTACCAGTGACTGGAAATGATTTGAAGGGTTTTCGTTGTCCGCACACATAGTGTGAGCGAGCGTCGTCAGTATGTGTCTCTGATGCAATAAGCCTGATTCCTCTCTGCCACCATCTGAAAGTTCTTAGCATAATCTCTTACCCCCCTGTTTGCACAGGGCTCTGAACAATAACATTTACTTAGAGTGGGATCTATCTAATTCAACCTATAATTATCTCTAGCCTCTTTTCCCAATAGTCATGGCTCCTTTTTTTTCATTCAGATTGAATTATTAACATATGCAGGGAGTTGGAAGAGAACGCTGTTGTAATGGAAGATGTTTCTCGAGCAGTCAGGAATTATTGTGGTCTGCAGAGATACATGTATAAAACTCATCCAAAAGTACTATTAAAATAATAATGAATACCTTAACTATTTAAAATAACGTTTTATGAAGATTGGAATGTTTCCTTTCGTCCTTACAGCAATTAAAAGATGAACTTAATACAGTATGAGGTCAACAATGAGGTCACGGGGTCAGGGCTTACATTTTTGACCAACTTCATTTTGTGGGAAATCATACTATTTATGGTCGATTTCTTCATTGTTCTTTTTCATTTAGCTTTACTTAAATGTATACTGAATAACAACAACAACAATTAGTATTATTTTTTATTAATTTTTAATTAGTTATTATTATTATTATTATTATTAACAACACTAAAGATAATAATAATAATAAATAATGCTAATATTATTATTGCAGGCAAGGCCATTAACCATGTGCATGATCAATTTTAAAGTAACAATAATAATAACATTATTATTATTTAAACCAATGACAGTGTGCTTTTCAATGAGTTTACCAAGTGTAAAAAATGTTTACAGTGTAAAAGAATTACCAACACCTATGATACAATATACGTAGCAAGGTTAAATTAATAGTCACTTTATTAAATGTGTCAATATTAATATTTATAATAAACAATTGCTTCACAAAGTTAAGTGGTTATGTATATATATATATATATATATATATATATGTGTAAAATATAGTACACAATATAAACAATACAAAATATTCACACAGCTAGGAAATCACATCCCCAGTGGCACAAATGAATTATGAAGCATTATTCTCTGAAATACGATATTAAGCCAATGCGCTCCAGATTTGTTAAAACACATTATTAACCTTTGATCTGTCATACAGAGATCTCTGTCAGGTCATCTGAACAAACACCACGGCGTTATTGTGAGAATTTGTGCTTCTGCCAAGTTGCTTTATTAACTAGACGCGTGACCACACTTTCAGTGACAACACACGTTGGCAAGCCACAGGAGTAGACGCAAAATTAGTTTGGCTTTTATTTGGTCGTCCTCTTTTTCATCTCTTAATCCTTCAGACATTACCTACTTGCCCATTATTCAAAATCCCACCATGTTGGAAACGTGACAGCTTTAATGTGCCTACAACAGCGCTGACCTGGCTCACATTACAAGAGTAATAATATTCTTGACAGGCCTATAGCGCCGGCGACCCGCAAGCACAGCAAACAAAACACTGCAACTACAGACGAAAATAAGAGGAAAACAGGGAGGTGGTGGTCTGAGGAGAGGCCACAAGGGGGAAAGAATGAACATTAGTGCTGAGGAAACGACAATGAAACTGTCAGGTTACAAGCTACTCATAACTGACTTCATGCTAGTCTGTTGACAAAGAAATCAATCAAAAACATTCCAAAAAGTGTCATTTGTGTGACAGAATTAAAATACCACTAAAACACTTTTATATTTAGCATACTATCATTAAAATTTAGTCTAGTTTTCTTAAATACATTATTTTGTATTAGTAGTATTTTGTAATTGTAAAGTAGAATGTGTTATATCAAAAAAGCTGATTAAATCTAGAGCACAGGGAGTCAAATGAGTCAGTGAAACATCTGTATTTAAATGAATTATTTGAATTAACAAATTGACTCAACACTAGTCAGAACATTACTGGCAAGTAATACATTTCCGAGCGATTTCTCCCAATTGCTACATTTCCAGTGGCTGTGTCACGCTGTCTCTGCAAGCTGATCCCAGTGCAGTCACCCTCACCTGCTCGCAGTCACCTAATGAGCAATTGAACACACCTGCTCTTAATAAAAGCCTTGCACTCCAGAAGCTCTATGGTGAAGCTCAAGGTAACAACGCTCATGTTTACCCAGCTCCAGTTCCTCTGCCTTCACCAGGAGAAGTGATGTTCCTCACCATGCCGTGTCTCCCTGTCACAGCCTCAATCCCAAAGCCTGCCTGACCGTAAGAGACTTACGCGGGTTACTAACCTTTTGTACTTACCTGTGTTTAAGGGACTGTGTATGGAGAAAGAGAGACCGGATACTAATCCAAAGGAACCTTTATGTTGAATTCCTCGTCCTGATCTTCTGTTACAGTTACCCTATTAAATGTCAAAATAAACTTATGTTCCTTTATCTCTATCCTGACTCCTGTGTGTAGTATCAGAGCGTTACAGGCTGATGTGCTTTGAAATGCTTTATTTAAATGAATCATCTAAATGTTTATTGAGGAAAAAAAAAGAAAAGCTAATTCGTTGAAGCAATGTTCTATTTTGTATTTATTTATTTCAAACAGTAAAGTATTAATAGGATCTGAAGCAACAACAATTCAGGTGATAAATTTAATTACAGAAACGTCATGATTCATCATAATTTTAACACATTTTATAATATATATAATGTATATAAATAACAACGAAAAAAACTCACTTATCTGAAATTATTAGGACAAAGTTATGAGTGCACAATACAATGTGTTATGTCAAAGGAACTAATGAGTCATTTTTGAACTGCTTGATTGAAATGAATCATCCATATAAAGCTGATTCATAAATTTGACTTTTTAAATAAAGCTGTTTAAAAGACAAGGTTATGCATTGTAACTCCTTATTGAAGAGAATATTTTAAGTGAATTAAAATTATGAATCATTGAAACATTTGTATTTAAAGAATCACCGGAATTAATCAATGCACTTACTAAACAGAATATTATAGACTAATAAATGTTTGGAAGAGAGTTAGTGAATGTGTTTCAATATTACCCAATTTTCACTCATTTTTAAAGCAGTAAATATCAATGCACCAAATCCTAGGCATATAGTAAGTACATGTACTTAATTAATATTCCTCAGTACTTAAATGTACTTAAAAAACACAGTAACAAAGACACCTTAAAATAAATTGTATCTGTTTTTTCATATGCTACTGAAAAGCAGCAATTATTAAAATAAGATCTTACTTCCCAACACATAATAACGTTCTGTTCTCCTCATCTTTGAGTTGCTCTGGATGTGTTGTGCTGCTGTTCTGCAGGGTGATGCAGGGGACAGGCACGGGACAAATGGCTTCTACCGCCGTGTGAAGGAACAAGCAACGCTACCGTGGGTGGGCTGAAGAGGAGGGCGAGGAGAGAAGCGGCCCGGCGCTGTCCTCGACCTGCCATGTTTGGATAAGGCCAGCAGAACATGTGGAGGAATCAGCATGAGGCATCACACCTGGAGGAAAAGACAACTAAACCCAAGCCCTGCTCCACGGCTTCGGCTCCACCGAGTCTAGCCGGCATCTGGAAGTGATATCAGGAGACACACGGTCTCCAACCTTCATCGCTGCTCTACCTTCATAACGTGAGAATTGGGAGAGCAAAACAAAACACAAAAAGTGGGAACGTGTCAACATCAACCTCAACACTCCCTTCCAAACAGACGATTTGCAAGCAAAACAAAACAAGCGCCACTGTTTTTGTTTTGGCACAATTGCTTTCGCTCGTGCCGCAGCCAGACTTCATAAAGATGTCACAGCGATGTCAACAGATTCCAGAGGATCTACACACCTGAAATCACATCTAACCATGTCCATGTCCTTTCTGCTTGAGTTAACTCAGGCATAAGCCGGTAGAGAACAGCTGTCTGAATGTTTCTTAACCCAATACCGAGCGAGGGTCCTGAAGTGATAAGGCTGGAGCAGGTCATGTTGTGACTGCTGTAAGATCGCCGATCCTTTGTTTATTTACATGGAAGCCATTTACCCAAATACTTACTTTTCATATCCCACATAGGCTGTAGTCAGTGACCCTGCTGATAAGATGCTGAAACATACATCTGTTTAGCCCTCTTCACACAATCCCAAGCATATCTTCTTGCATTATTCTTCATATTAGGGTTTGCGGGTTGCTTGAACAAAGCCTTGTACAATATTCTGCTTGCATGTTTTTATTATATTTGTACTAGGCGTGCCAGCGTTTTTCTGTCTTTTTTTTTTTTTTTTGCAATTTAATGTCAAATTATATTTTCAAACCATAGAAACTGTACTGTTGCCATGCAAGACTTTTACCAGTTTAAAAAAGGAGAAATAACTTCATTAAAATTCCAGCCGTGACCTTGGTATCATCTCTACAAAAAAAGGAATGTGCATTTGCTTTTCAAACATTACATTTTGTGGGAGGATTGGAACAGTTGAAAAGAAAAGAAAAATCGCTACAAAGAAAAGCACAATGTATGAATATATTTAATAATTTAATCTCTTCCAACTGCTTTTCAACAGAATGTAACAAGGGAAACGTGAACAAAATTGGTAGAGTTATATAAATAATACTAAATAAACTAAACTCATTAAGCAGACAAACTGGATGATCATCAAAAATTATTTCTAAATAAAAGAGGATTAATTGACTTAGCAGTATTTGCATTCATGGCTAATTAATTAGACAACTTAAAAAAAAAAAAAGAAAAAATGTCTTGTTTTTATGTGAAATATATCAATGTTGTCCAAACAATATAATAAACATATATTTATTAGGTAATCAGATTTTGTTTTACTTTTTACTGTTAGACTTAAAAACAAGAAAATATTGCAATTTAAGTAATATATATGTGTATTTTTTTTTCCCTGGAGAGCCCAGCATAATTCACAGTCCAGCATAATTATATCTTTATTATTTAACACACCTGATTTAGATCACCAGCTCATTAGCAGCGAGCCCCATCAGCTGAACTGTGTCAGATAAGAGAGAGACGCAAAATGTGCAGTTCTGTGGGTCTGTTCACTGGTTTGCAAAGTCATTATTTAAAAAGACGACTTCAAAAGGGGCTTTGTGACTCTTGCAGGTCAATATCTCATTAACGCAGTCACACTAAGCACAAAGTGCTGGGGAACTGTGTCAAGTCAATGCGGTACTTTTTCTCTCCACTTGATGGTGCAGCAGATGATTCAGTCAGAACTAGTTCATCATCACACGTCTACCTCCACATGACTCTGTCAGCAGATGAGGGGATCAATACATGATGGAATCTCATCTCTGAATCTTTAAAATATTTACTCCGACAGCCAGCGATACGCTTCTCTATTCGCATATTGTTCAGGAAAGTGGAAGATATTGCGATTAAAAAAAACAAAACAAATGAAATGCATAGAATAAATTTAAGAATAAAATGTTAATTATAAATACATTATATTTCAGTACTAAATACCACAATATTATTATTTATGATACAGTAAGTAAGTACTGTGTGTGTGTGTGTGAGAGAGAAAGAAAGTTAGTCAACAAATTTAAATATAGATAAATTAAATTGACTGCAGTCATTTACCTTGAAAACAAAAACATACATTCAAATATTTTTTGTTTATTAAGCTACTTAACTGTAATTATTTTCCATCCCATGGTTTATTTATTAATAAGGTTCCTCAAATTGTATGTTTCTCTGCAGCAGATAGGCTGCCTCTTTTTGGTCACCTCTTTCTTGTCCAGTACAACAGGCCTTTATCAAAATCAGAGATTACCTTTATGTTTTGTACTCAAGGACATTAACAAAGCATCAAGTGCAGTCATGCACAATAACCCATTACTTTGAAAAACTTTGAAAAAATATCTGAATTGGCCTCTGTGATAAAACTGTGACCTGCCGTGACCTCAGACCTGTGCCATCCTGCCCCTCAACACAAGAATAAAATAAAAAACAGCAGAGCTAGCATTTAACAGCATCAGAACCAATGGGATGAGAGTGTTCAAATATCTGGTCCTCTTAGGGTTGAATAGAACATTACTAGCTGTAACAAACTCTATGATGCATAATTACACACACGTTTGTATTAGCGTACCGTATAAGTGTATTCGGAATAGTATTCCTGGTTTATTTTACCCTTCATTACACTGACTGTGTACTCCTCACAGTGACTTTGCCCGCTTGGTGTATGACCCTCAGCAGACAGTGTTTCTCAGGGAGATGCACAAGGAGAAATGCTATCCAGAGTGACATCCAAAACCCGTTGGTGTATTTGTTCCTTCCTGTTTGCTCACACCTGTGTGTTCTCAGTTATGATGTTATCAGAGCCCTGCACCTGCTGCTCAGGTGGAGCTCACCAGCAACATAAACAAAGAGTTATTAATATCTATCACAGCATTTTTGTAAAACTTGATACCCAGCTGTCACGTCAGCTGAAAGCGGCTGTTCTTCATCCTTTTGAAGGGCAAAGCCGGGCTGTAAAACACGATAGGATCAGAGCAGGTAAGGGAGGATTGGAAAATAACAAACAGCTATTTTAACCCTTTGTTTTGCTCATACCATGTGTTAATGTGGTCTCAGAGGACTTATATAATGAGGAAGAAGTGCACAGACACAGCTCTAGTGAAGAATCTCACGCTCACACAGTACGATCATTCAGTCACACAATAGTGGGGTGTTTGAGGTCAAGTGTGTGTTGTATATGAGAGGACAGGCAGAAACAGAATAGGACTCTTTCTTGAGGGAGGAACTAAAAATACTTTCTTTTATTTTGGTTCATCTGTAACCTGAAGCTGGTGCTTCCTTTGACACTTTTGTCACAAATTATGTTGTGGCATTGTTTCCATCACAACTATAGTTTTACAAAAGTTACTTGTTACCAAGGGAAAAGTTACATGGTTACCAGAAAATAGCTTAAGATGAAATATGAGACATGTAAATATTAAGAAAAATCAAGGTGAATATTAGCCTACAGTACTTGTATATTTAATGTGTCATTACAAATTAAACTATAACTTGAATTACAAAAAGCCTGAAAATATACGATTTGCAAAATAGGTATAACATTAGCATTTATCCATTAATATACATCAGAAATGTTTAAAATAAATAAAAGAAATTCAGAGTTAAAAAATGACAGCTGTGGTTGCCAGAAATTACCATAAAAAATGGTAGAAGCATTTCAGGTTTTACAGTCTGAACTTAAATCTAAAGTAAAACAAGACAAGACAAGACAAGACAAGACAAGACACAAAACAAAACAAAACAAAACAAAACAAAACAAAACAAAACAAAACAAAACAAAACAAAACTTTTAGTTAGTTTTGTTTTATTGTCTTTAACAATAAAAAAAAAAAAAAAAAAAATATTAAATTTTACTATTTTTCAAAAGTGGAGCCTTCCCCTTTCTAAAAAACTGTACATTATTTTAAACCTGTCTAAAAAAGCATGTGTTTCTTTAGCTTTAAATGCAATTTAATGCTGCTGAAAATTCTGCTTTGAATAAATTATATTTTAAAATTTAAATAGTTTTCTTAATTAGTAAAATAATGCTAATATTGCAGCTTTGCCTGTAATTGTAAATTAAATTATTTTGTTAATAAAAAACAAAACGTTTATTTTTAACGTAAATTTTTTTGTTAGTTTTTAAATTAAACTATTACTGTACATTTTTAAACATATCTTGATCAAACACATTATTTTGGACAAAGCTACAGTAGACAAATTAAAAAGTGAGTGTGTAAAAAGTGTTTTCAAAATCCCACTTTCCCAAAAGAGCTAATAGTCATAGAAACACCCATCCACGGGCTGTTTAAAAAATAAATCAACAAAAGCATCTATAAGCATCCGCATTGCTTCCATCTCCTCTTGTATCTCACTGCAGTGTTTGATTCTTTGACTGAGTAAATCGCCTTTCCCCTCCAGCTTGTGAGATCATGTCAATGGGAAACAAAAGCAGTCATCCTGAATGGCACATTAATTTCCCTCTGCTCATCCAACTGCGTCCCTGCCTCCTTGCCGCCGGAGGAGCAGCAGCCCTGGCAGCACCGGCACCAGCCAGTAAACATGATCACACTAAACATGCTCTGAACTAATGGGCTGTTTACAAACAGGAGAGACAGGGTGAGCGCCCCGCACCTCCCAACCACGACCGCTGTTTGTGGAGAAATTAGTCTGTGGTTCTGCCCTCATTTGATTATTTACATTAGCGCACAGTCTTGATGATGTCTCGATATACACACACAGAATTGTACTCGGCATGTGTATAGACTAATTAATAGCAAAGATATAAGATTGAATAACAATGTCAGCGATTGTTCAATATTCGGGTGACACGTTTAAATGGATGATGTTCAATTATCTTTCAATTATCAATTAATTTCCTCTAATCCTGTCAGAATGGCAATAATATGAGATCAGTGAACTACCTGATTGTAAGACTAAACTGGTCACCAAATGAAATTAATACAAAAAAAGGGTTTTCATCTTTGCTCTATTAGTTTATTGCAGGGACAGGCCTTACACTTTATTTGTTTTTCTACACACTACCTTACCTCAACATTGACCTTTTTTGTCTTTATAGATTTTGAAGCTTTTTTAAATCACTAGATAAAATTTAAAACTGTGTAAATTACTCTTTTCAAAGCTATTGGTCAGGTGAAGAGATAGTCCCGCCCCTCACTCAGGCATTCGTTGCGTGGATTTGTCAATGGTGGAGCCTTCCCCTTTCTAAAAAACTGTACATTATTTTAAACCTGTCTAAAAAAGCATGTTTTTCTTTAGCTTTAAATTTAATTTAATGCTGCTGAAAATTCTGCTTTAAATAAATTATATTTTAAATTGAAACTAATGCTAATATTGCTGCTTTGCCTGTAATTGCAAATGAAATAATGGCAGTTATGTCGTGACGACAGACTGGGTCATTGACTTGGGAGCCCTGATTCGCTCTGGTATTGAGAAAACACCAATCAGAATTCCTTCTGACTGGCTAGTGGAATTTACATGCTAAGCCACCCCCGGCCATGCCGGTATACTTAGGCTGCAGCTGCATCCACACTTCAGATTTTGCTTCGGAGCCGAGAGCTGCCCATGTGTGGTTCTCTAACTGAACGCAAGTGCTGCAAGTATTGTGATACTTTTCGACGGAGGCTGTTTTTTGTGGCGTTACGGTGCATTTCAACGAAGTTCCTGTTGATTCAGTAATTTCCTTGAGTGTCTCACAAGGTAAGCAGTCTTTGACACAGTTGGTAGCCGTCTTTTTCGGAAGATGCCTTTCCGGCTGTGTCCTTCTGGTTGTGGTTACTATCTTTTCTCTAATGACGGCCACGAACGCTGCCTTCAGTGCCTGGGGCTCCAGCACGCTGAAGAGGCGTTCGGGGTAGGGACATGCCCTCATTGCGAGGAATTGCCCCTGGCTGTGTTGCGCCTGGCCTCTCGCTCCTCCGGGGAGAGTCGAGTGCGTCAGCGGCCGTTCCACGTGCTGAGGCTACCGCCGCTGGTGGTGGCTCAGCCGCGAGAACGGTCGCTGATGTGAGTCATGCAAGAGAGACGTCCTCAGCTACGTGCTCAGGTCCTTCTCGCGACTCCCGTAACGTCAGTCCTGTTTTGTTCGCCGGCGGTGCGGCTGCACCTCCTTCGGGAGGTCCCAGCGTTCCGTTCGGCGGGCCGTTGGAGGATCGAATGGGGCTTCAGGTCAACTGGGAAAAGAGCGCACTCTCTCCTGTGCAGAGAGTCCCTTTTCTCGGTGTGGAGTTGGACTCGGTGAGCATGATGGCGCGCCTCACAGAGGAAAGGCGCTCGGTCAGTGTTGGCCTGCCTGAGTTCCCTCGAGGGCAGGAAAGTGGTGCCACTGAAACATAATATGGCTTCCGCAGCGGCTGTGACGCCTCTCAGATTGCTCCATATGAGACCACTACAACACTGGCTGAACTCCCGGGTCCCGAGATGGGCATGGTGTCGTGACACACTCAGCCCCTGGAGAGACCCTGTGTTCCTGCAGGCCGGAGTGCCCCTGGGACAGGCGTCTCGGCACACTGTCGTTACGACAGATGCGTCCAGTGTGCGCTGTATGCAATGGGCAGCCAGCCTCGGGGCTCTGGACAGGGCCCCAGCTGCTTTGGCATATCAATTGCCTAGAGCTGGTAGCAGTGCATCAGGCCCTGCAGTGGTTCCGGCCGCTACTGCAGGACCAGCACGTGTTGGTCCGCACAGACAACACTGCAACTGTGGCATATATCAACCGGCAGGGGGGTATACGATCGCGTTGCATGTGCCAGCTTGCCCGCCGTCTCCTCCTTTGGAGCCAGAGTCGATTCGGGGAAGCACAGGTAGACCTGTTCGCCTCCCACGAGTCCTCCCACTGCCAGTGGTTTTATTCTCACACCGAGGGGACCCTCGGCACGGATGCACTGGCACACAGCTGACCGCAAGGCGTACGCAAGTGAAAGCTCCTCCCTGGCGCATACCTCTGACGGAGGATCTCCTCTACCAGGGGTGCGGCACCCTCTGGCACCCGTGTCCCAACCTGTGGAACCTCCATGTGTGGCTCCTGGACAGGACGCTGCAGACTTGAGTGTTCTTCCACCGGTGGTGGTTAACACGATCACTTCGGCAAGAGTCCTCTCTACAAGGCGAGCTTATGCCTTGAAGTGGCGTCTGTTCGCTGACTGGTGTTCTACTCGTGCGGAGAACCCCCGATTATGTACGATTGGAGTAGTGCTTTCCTTCCTGCAAGAAAAGTTGGAGCGCAGGCTGTCGCCCTCCACTTTGAAAGTGTATGTGGCTGCCATAGCAGCCCATCACGATGCAGTGAATGGCCGGTCCATTGGAAAGCATGGTCTCGTTGTGAGGTTCCTACTCCCAAGGGAGGTTGCCCCCGGCCTGGATATGTGCCAAAGGTTCTCACCACTCCCTTCAGGGACTAGGTGGTGAACCTGCAAGCCATGCTTTCGGAGCAGGCAAACCCAGCCTTGGCATTACTGTGTCCCGTAAGAGCATTGCGCATCTACGTGGACCGCACCCAGAGGTGCTGGGGGCTGGGCGACACCTAATTTTTTTGCACGGTATTACAACCTCCGGGTTGTACCGGTCTCTTCTTCTCTGTTACAAAACAGATCAGATTAGATCGCTTGGTGTCACGTTTGCGGCGACATATCCTTGGAAGGGGATCAGAGCGCCTATCATTCCCAACAGTTGCCCCAGTGGGGCCTTGGATGACATCCTCAAAGCACCCGCGGTGGTCAGACTGGGCTGAGCAGTCTGACACCCGGCCCGGTATCCAGGCGATTGCATGCCCGAAAGGTCAGCCCCTGTACTGGGATGGGTGGCCGCATGTATGATTCCCTACGGGTAATCTCATGCGATGGTTTTCCACGGTAAAAGCTTCCCGATTGTCAAGCGCGTCTTCCCTTGGCCCGCCTATGTGTGTCTAGCAGCTCGTCAGTGAACAGTGGCTGTGTGTTGTATAGACGGCTCAATGTTAAATCACGCAAGGCATAAAATTGGTATGTTGAACAAAAATAAACAATATTTTGTTGCTTAAGCTTATGTATTCAGTCATTATTCAATGGTATACTAAAGATCCATATGAAAAAACTTACTTCTCACAAGTAAAATATTTATATGCGATTAAAATGCGATTAATTTCGATTAATTAATTACAAAGCCTCTAATTAATTAGATTATTTTTTAATCGAGTGCCAGTCCTAATATAAAATAAAAATATTTAAACAAATTGAAAAAAATGTATCTGCAAGTTGGAAAATTCTAAATCTGTTGAACCAACTACATTCAACTGTACTGCATGGTTTTGATATACAGTATGTGACCCTAGACAAAACCATTCATAAGTGTTAATTTTCTGAAATTAAGATTTAAACATGATCTGAAAGCTGAATAAATAAACTTTTTTGATGTATGATTTGGATGTATAGGGCAATATTTGACTAAAATACAACTATATGAAAATCTGGAATCTGAGGATACAGAAAAATCTAAATGCTGAGAAAATCACCTTTAAATTTGTTCAAATGAAGATCTTATCAAAGCATATTACTAATCAAAAATTAAGTTTTAATATATTTTTGGTAAGAAATTGACTAAATACCTTCATGGAACAGGATCTTTACTTACTATCCTTACTATTTTAAGGATTTTTGGCAAAACAGAAAAATCAATAATTTTGACCCATACAACGTATTTTTGGCTATTGCAACAAATATACCCCAGCGACTTAAGAATGGTTTTATGGTCCAGGCTCACATATGTAGTCGCTAATTAAAATATTCAATAGATAATTATCACTGCATGTAAAGTACTGTAAATATAGCAAAAGAGATGTATGTGTAATAAAAGTTGCATAATACTGCCTTATATTGTCTCCAGGGGTAACAAGTCTGTAGACTTCTGTATTCAACCTGCAGCAGTGTTAAGAAACTAAGCCTGCCAACCATTTAACCATGTTCTGTGTAAAAACCTTGTGCAGAAAAGCACAAATCAAACTTTTTCTCATAACATTTTTCATAGCTGATTAGATTACGATTCATCCTGGCCTGCTCCAGCTTCTGAGACGATATACTCCACTCTAAACACCATTCGTCCTGTCTGCGAATATTTAATTAAATATAAACAAACCGAGTCTCCAACCAGGGAACAACTGCTATAGGAAAGCTGTCAGACTAATTCAAACCATTGATCATCACTGGGCAGGTGTTCTCCTTGTGTCCCATAGTCATCCATTGTTTATGAACTCTTAGCGATGCAAAACCTGGGAGGAAAAGAACCAAAAACTCTGCGGAAGACGATTTTCAGCCCTATCCTTCCCAGAATCTCCCCTTTCTGTGCCGAAGATCGATGATACCACATTAGATGCTTGAGTGCAACAAATGAGCTTGTAGTAATGAGAACGGAATCTGGAAGCTATGGGGAAGGAACGAGTTTGATCTGTTATTTTCTCCTTTGGTTCTCATGTTCTCCGCAGAGTACAAACGTCTGCAGCTGTAATGAGTTATCATATGCCAGCAATTTCAATACTTATTACGTGCGTTTGCGTGAGGGTCAATGCGAATCGTGGATCCCGTTGAATGAAGTCAAACATAAACTCCCCGTGCTAATCTACAGTTCCTCTGGGGTGATGTTTACCTTTATGGAGGTTATAGATACAGCTCTACACAAGCAGGATTTAGCTAATCCTCTCGTATGTGCACTTACAATCCATTATCATTCACATTTAAATGAACACGCGGACCAAACCCAAAACCCAGCGGATGGGAGGATATATATTCTCAGCCTTTCTATGAAGAGCTTAGATTGGTATAATTCGCCTCAAATGAGCCAAAGCTGAAATCCTCGGAGCGGGTGTAATGGAGAAGAATAGTCGGTTTACAGGTACAGCTTTATCTCTATATATTTCTCTCGTTTGAATCTATAAGCTGAGCTGGCTCGTTGTGGATTGACGGCGAGTGCGGACTCAGTGAAGTCTCATTCACTCCTGCCGTCCAGATTAGGCATCCGAGGACACGGCGCTGGTGGCTGATAAGGCTCCTTCTGCTGTCGTGGTCATCTGCGGATGGCCGTCTGGCTGGCGTCTGCCGCTGCTATCTCTGACCAGGCTCTCGGTCTGTCTCAGAGCTGTCTGAAGCCAGCTGTTGACAGCTGGCTTTCAACCGGCTCTGGGCCTTCTCTCCTCCCAGAGATCATCCTTATCATCGCTGATTTCCCTTTCCACCCAGCACAGAAATGAAAGAATACAGCAGGGAAAAGTGGATGGTATGGGGAAGGGTCAGTCGGTCTGTTTTTTTAGTTACTTTTTTGTTACCATAACAGCAGTTATAGCTGTCATTGTATTTTTTTTTTAACTAGTGCTGTCAAGTGATTAATCACGATTAATCACATCCAAAATAAGTTTTTCTTTACATAATATGTGTGTGTACTGTGTATATTTATTATGTATATATAAATACACACATAAAGGATATATGTATTTGCATGTATATATTAATATTGGTATAATTTATATCATACAAAAATATATTTGAAATACAACCGATTTTTCTTAAATATATACACGCATGTGTGTGTATTTATATAAACAAAATACATATAGACAGTACACATATTATTCATTTTGGATGTGATTAATCATAATTAATTGTTTGACATCACTAATTAAAACAAAAAATATAAACAATGACACAAAGCTTGTACTTGCTGTTATTGTTTATTCTCTTATTAGATCAAAATAATATATATATATATATATATATATATACACACAGTAATATTAAAAACAATAATTGTTTTGTTCATATTGTATATATTAACATTATACATTCCACCGTTTACACACTGGGTTAATATTTAATGAATAAAAATGTAAAGATTTAAAAGTGTTTTTATTTGCATGTACAAGGATAGTGATTTTCATTGGTGGTAGGTTAAATATATTAATAAAATAATAATATAAAAACAACACAAATGTAATTATGTATTCTCTTTATTATAAATTTGACTTAAAATTAATTTTTGATATTGTAATAAAATCCAATCAAATTAAAAATATTAACAAAATATTACAGATATTAAACATATTACAGTATCAACAATGAAATGAAAACTAAAATATCAAACTTTAATTTATTATTAATTTGACTAATTATTTAAATTAAATATTTATATTTAAAATAAAGATATAAAGAATAAAGTAATATTTAAAGAAATATTTTTATTTAATATATAAAACCTTAAATGCTTTTATTTTAAAACTTTTAATTTAAATGCATTAATTAAATTTACTGGTTAAATTAACTTAATTAATAAAAAAAAATAAAACAATTAATACAAAATATAAAACTTTAAAATACAATTTTACATCATATTTAAATGTAATATTAAATAAAAAATAATAAAGAAATATTTAAAAAATATTTCGAATATTCAATTGTATTAAATTAAAATATATTTAAATTACTTAATATTATATATTTAATTAAAAAATATTACAAAATATTTTTTTTAAATATAAACAGAATATTAAATAAACGTAATTTAATTGAATTATTATGTCATGATGAAAAACATTCTGATCTTTGCGGTCATTCTGATCTCAGATGTGTCCGCATCTGTAATTGAGTCATTATACACGGCAAATTCTTTTCTTATTTGAACATATTATTGGAACATATAATTTAGATGTATTATTTCACATGTGTGTTGAGCTCATGTGTGAACCAGTACACCACAGTTCCAGCATGAATATTTTTATTCCACCAGGACTCCTTTTCAGCCCCTCATCTATTTCTCCTCACAGAGTGTGTCCTCCACCATGTGACATCAGAATTGATTTCACCAAGAACACACAAACACACTAACATGACTGATTCTCACCAACCGTGCCAGCAAAAAGAGGCCAATGTGCAGGATTTCAGTAAAAGATAAAGAATAAAGGAGCAAATGTGGGTTTTTTTTTTTGGTCCAGGGCAGTTGAGGAGAGGTCACTCAGTGTTACTGGTAATCCGAGCAACATCTGTTTGCCATCATCTGTGCGGTCCCGTTTTAGAGCAGCGTCAGAGAGGACTGAGAGCTTCAGGAGCCACAGCACACGCCTGTTCCCAGGCTTTTAGTCCAAGCAGTCACTTCTGCACTTATCACATCTGGGCCAAACTGAAGGCTTCTCTCACCACAGCCACCGTTAACCCCCTACTTTGATTCCAGCACAAACGCATCTTCTTTGCCTCACACGAGACATCTAAAACACACCCGCAGACAGAGGTCTCCTCCGCTACAGTCTTTTCTTACAGACGCTATAATTTCCCAACGAGACACATTCGTGCACAGCAGACATACTGACTTCACCATCATTGCAAAATCTGAGTGCCATTCAAATTACAGTGTTGTCAGAAGACAGTCTGTTTTGGTGGAGGAATGAGGCTGTGAACAGATGCACATATGTGGATGAGGGAGGCTGGGAGAGACAGATTAAGATGGGTTTATATGTGCACGGTTCCTCCAATCCCCTACATTTCAGATTGACAATGGACAGCCCGTGAGATAAACCTGCAGATTTTCATATGAAAAGATGTTTTCTCTCCGGGCTTAAGGAATGTTATTTACATATGTTTTTATTTTTCAGTCTTAGCGGCCAAATAGACTCTGTCTGTTAAGCTGGCTACTTCAGCCTCCTTGTTGTTAAGACAAATAAAAAGCTAAAGATGCATATGCATATAAACAATAAATTCAACATTGCGCATGCATTTATATACATATATTGTTAAGATATATAGCAGGAAATATAGCAAGAAATATCGCAAGATCGAAAATTGTGCATATTTAACACCTGGGATTTTTTAAACAAGGAAACATAATTTAGAAAATATTGTAAAAAATAAAATACATGAACTATTAAAATCTAATTAAATTAAATTAAATAAAAGTAACTTTAAAATATTAAGTACCATGTACAAAGTACAAAAAATTTAATTTACTTAATAAAATAATAAAATAAAATAAATTATTATAATGACAACTTTTAAATATGAACTACATGTAGCAAATGCTAAAAACAGCATTATAAAAATAAAATAATATGAATAAGAATAAAAAAGTATAACAAATAAATCTTTAAAATAACTAAAAATGCTATTATTAAAACATAAACTACACAGTGCTATTGCTATAAAAGTTAAAATACAATGCATTTTTACTGGTGGGCTCAGACATTTGGATTCCATCACACATTTGCCATACTATGATTAGAATCTTCTTAAATGCTGAACAAAATATGGTTACATGCCATCTGAATCTTATTTGATGAATACTTCAGATTTAGCTGTTCTTGTACTCCGCAATTACTCATTTTGCCAGGAAATTATACGAAAATGCGCACGTCTCCCTTCTGACGATCTCAGCATCCATCTCCCGTTTTCTATGGCACTCTGCGTAATAACCTGACAGGCTCAAATAAATGTCAAATCGCATTCAAACCGCCCCCATTTCCTTAATCCCACTGACACCATTCGATTCGTTCTGCTTTTTACGGAGCAGGCGAAGTAATTATATTAGCAGGCTGAGATATGCTTTATGGGTCCCTGCGCATTAACATACACTCTAATTATAGGAAACGCAGCCCCTGGTGGAGTCGGTCCCCGCTGATCGAAGAAGGGGCCATTAAAATCAGAGGGCCGGAACACCTCTGGCTATCGATCGCAGCTCACAGCCATGCAAATGCACTCTACACAACACCAGTACAGGCACAGAGAGGAAACATCCCACAGGGTGAATCAATAGGCTGCCTTTGGATAATGGAGGCCCTGTACTAACAGCTGTGTCCTGCCTGCCTGCTGGAGACACGCTCTCTCTCTCTCACTTTCTCTCTCTCTTTCTCCTTTTTCAGCCACCCCACACCTGCCAGAGAGAACAGGCGCAGCGCGCTGGTCAATGGGCAGCTCCCCCTTACAGCTCAATTCACACAATTATCATTGCACACACTGCTGCCGTCCCTGTGGTACAGTAGCCCTGCCAAGATGGAAGCAAGCCTTCTGAATCGCACTCCAACTGGGCACACGTTCACGCACACACACACACATCCGTACTTTTGCATCTGTTTGTTCTGGACATACATTAAGCAGCTGTAACACACACACATGCATATACATGCAATGGGAATTCATGTGCTGATGCAACTCACGCATGTGCAAATAATGCATAAAACATATTTGTGCTGTTTTCATTTTGTTTAAATTATTTATTTATTTTTTTTATTTTGCCTCAAAAATAATAAAAATGCACGCATACACATCCATACGTTTGCATCTGTTTGTTCTGGACATACAATAAGCAGTCGTCTCACACACATATACATATACATGCCATGGGTTTTCATGTGCTCATGCAGTCTTTATAAATTGTGTGCTTTTTTAAAATGATATATTTATATATATACACTACCATTATATATATATTATATCATATAATATTAATTGAACATTTTATATGTGCACACACAAAAAGGCAATTTTAATTCATATAAAAATATGTATATTTTAAAATTTTCTTATTTTCTTGTTTCGACACATAATGAATGTGATGCTACCGAAAATATCAAAAAGTAAACAAAAGGAAAAAGAAAAAGAAATATATTTGTATTAATATAAATTAAAAACACTTGGAAATGCTAAAAACATTCTGACCTTTAACAATTAATAAAAGTAACCGCTTCTAAACCACCCACTTAAAAAGTATCTTTAAACTCATCTCTGAACATTTATTTCAGTTTTATATCTGTAACAGCTGAAATCATGTATTTTTAATCAAAAGACTCATTAGAATATATTAAATCTTGATGACTTCATTTAACTGTGAGCACATTTTTATGATGACTAAGACGCACGAAAAATGTCAACTTTAATTCAAACAGCAAACGCTATCTTGTCTATTAGCAGACCAATCACCGGACACTCCGATGACTCACATTCCTTCCATTAGTTCTTGTGCCATAACAAAAAGCTAACAAAATATGCTTTGAACTACTAACTAATTAGACACTCATAAGCAATCATTTGCATTCATGAAGCTGCAGTACAGAAGGGCCTGGTGTACACTAATCTATAATGAGGATTGAAAGTGGGCCCAAGTTAAAACACCATCAATATTTTAATATGAAAATCAGTATTCAAATGAGACCTTAATATCTAGGGTATTTGCATACTTAAAGCTGTGGCATATCTGAGTCGCCTAAGGCAGATGTGGTGAGCCGCTGAAGAAGATTAGAATGAAACGCAGACACTTTCTACTTTAGTATCCTCTTACAATGACATGAATACTGTGGGAACTTTAACCTACACGATCTCAGAACTATGTCAATAACCTTCAATGAGCTCTGACTGAATTAAGCTGTGTGTAGCCATTCACTCTTCATGAACGTGTCACAGGAACTGGGCCTTATCAGAGGTATTCAACGTATCTGCATTCTAGATCATTCTTTTAGACATGTTCCAATCCACTTCAAATGGAGCAATTAATGCTTTTTGGTAAAGCTGAACAATGCGTATCACTGCCCATTTGTGTCGGTTCCTTTTTTAATAAGTTTGTTCTCACGTGAGGCGGCAAGGAAACAGGACACCTGCAGAGTCAATATACTGTCCTGCAACATGACCGTGCTTTTGCTGAACCATACCACATCTGAATACGTGGAAACCTTATACGTTTTCAACAGGTTAACCATGCATATGTGCTCTGTACTTTTGCTTTGCATTTTACATTAGGTCATACACACATGGCCTACAGTTCAATTGTTTGTGTCACAGCAGATCCTGCTTAAAGATGCTATGAATAGAGGTGTGTGTTTGTTGTATAGGGTTGGCCTGTTAAAGTCATTGATTATGTTACAGCACATGGTAACTGGTATGAAAAATTAATAAGTCATTAACAATATTTATGCATTGCTTAACAGCTTAGGTCAAGGATGCGAGCATGTATCCAGAATTGGGGGTAGTGAGTGACACTGGTCGATTAATAATTTGAATATTTTGTGAACATTGTCTGCTTGTTGTCTGTGGTGGTTCAAGCACATAAATATAAGTGTTTCATGATTCCACAGTGTATTTTAAGTACTAATAATATCATTAACTAATATATATTCATTATAGCAAGTTAAGTATTATCTGCATTTCATAAAAATGCTTTGGACGGTATTCTTCTGACTAACTCTTGCTGAACATGTTTTCTATAAATACTGCAATTCATCTTATGTGTTCCGTGCCACTGTACTGAAAAGAAGAGAAAATCTTCACACCTGCAGCAAATGGCATTTCCCCTTGGTCATCTTATCTATAGCTGTAATATGAGAGGACAGTTCCTGCATTGTCTAATTCAGTGACTTGACCTACTGAGCTCTTCTTTCATATGTGTGCACATGAAAGAGAGAGAGAGAAAGCATGTGCATTCTAGATGTCTGCTTTGCACAGTTAATGACATCCTGACAGCTCCTTGTCAGTTAACTTGTTCATTACCATCAATAATGTACGCATTCTTCTTTATTAATACAGGTTCCCAAGTACAGCATCCAGTCTGCAATTACTGATGGATGGATGGATGGATGGATGGATGGATGGATGGATGGATGGATGGATGGAGATAGATAGATAGATAGATAGATAGATAGATAGATAGATAGATAGATAGATAGATAGATAGATAGATAGATA
>JAUMHP010000025.1:2373596-2390223 GCA_032361065.1 Enteromius trimaculatus
GAAACTTATGTTGATCCAGGATCAACAAAAGATGTTGATCCAGGATCGCATTCTACTTGGTGAAATCACGGTGACCATCCAGAAACATAGTAAATACTGTACATGTTAAAACAGTTCATGTGACTCAACTTCAGTTTTGCAATGTTAGGGAATACCTTTTTGTGCAAAGAAAACTAAAAATAATATAGATTTACTCAACCATTCTTCTCCACTGACTTATGTCTTCTGCCATTTTAGAGAGTATCATGCATACGTACACTTTATCGCATTCGACGTAATCAACTTGTTTACATCCGGAGGAAAGCACGCGCATAAACGTAATCCGAGCTGTTTAGCCCAGGGAAAACAACACGCATCAGTGTATTTGATACATTTTTGGGTCTGGATCATTTCAGTTGTATTGCTGTCTATGGAGGGTCGGAGGGCGAAGAACTAACCATTTAACTGGCAGGACGTTGCAAGTTAAACTTACTCAGTTATGTTGGTCCATTAGTACATCAAAACAGAACCAACATAAACTAACAAAACTGGACAAATATGAAAATTCATGCATAGTTGGTCTGAGAAAGTATTTTGTCGCCAGAATATGGGACTTTGACAGTTAAACATTAAGTGCTTACCCTTGAAGGATAGGGTAGTTGTTGTGAAGAGTTAACTTCTTAATGGTTAAAAGTTGTCACAACAAGATGAACTGCAAAACTGGCTTCAGATTAAAGTATAAATATCAATATGATTTAGACATCACAGCTCCCGCGGAGTTGTTCGATATGTTGTGGCTATACATTTAACAGTGAGTTATACATCATGCTGGCATCATGGGAGAGGAAGGCCTGCACTGATGTGATTTATAACTTCTGTTACTGCTGTATTTCAATAATGAGGAAGTTCAGAAATGTTCACCATAGATAGGGTTTCTGTTGATACTGATAAAACAGGCTATCCTGTAACAGTATTTCATGTACGAAATACGTGACACGTATAGACGATTGCAGTATTTATTACAACACACAGACAGTGTTGTGAAAGGCTGGTACTGTATGTACTCATGCTAGCTATGGTAAAAATGATGTATCATAATTATTGTCTTGATAATAATGCTAGTATTTCCAGCACTCGCTGCATTTTAAACTTCAAGTTTTAAACAGGCAGCCTGTTTAAAACCATGATTAATTGAGCGCCAATAATACATGAAAACCAAAACAGAATGATTTCTGAAGGATCATGTGACTTTAAAGTATTGGTTGCTAAAAATGTACTGTACTACTGTAAGTGCTAAAAAGTAATAAGAAGAAAAATTTAAACAGTTTTTACTGTAATAAATAATATTCTATAAAAATATAATTCTAAGCATAAAATCTAATCATAAAATGTTAAATGGTGGTATATTCCTAATTAAATTTTGACATCCTGTTTATTTCCATATGGTCAGACAAATACGCTGACAAAGTAACATTAACACTAGCTTTCCATGTCTTCAACTGTCAATGACATGCTAAATAACAGCATTTGTTCTGTAGATTCACAGCTGTTAGGAGGTCAACATTTGCTAAATAGGTTTTATTATGCTGGAATACCTGAACTATAACTCACTGGTGTGTTTTGGGTTTTTGGAAGTGAGTATTTGCATCATAGCAGCAAACATCTCCCTGGGTAGTGTTACGTTGTGACATCATACACCTGAATTCTGGCAGTTGTTGATTTCCACACACATTTCTAAACTGGAGCTTCAAATGTGATTCAGTCAAAGGTATGTGTCGATTCTGACTTTCTTATTTGAATGGAATGTAGCATGAGCGCAACGAGAGCTACTCATAAGGTTAGAGTGTTTGTGTTGCGGTGAGTGGACTCACACATCACAGCTTGTCTAGTTTTCCTGACACCACAGTGGGAAATTAAATGCTGGAAAGATCTGGATATAACTTCCAGCTGCACTGTTATCCCACTTTACAACAATGGGAAACTGCAGCATCAGAGGGCAAAAGGTCACACACAACTCAACGACCATTTCTCGAAGCACATGTGACTGCATTTGTGATGTGCACTTGGAATAGTGTTACCAAGTCTGCGAAAAAGGGGTGGGAAAAAAGAGAGAGTGTGAGAAAGAGAGCGAAGGAGAGAGTGCGCAAGGCGATCGTGGGGAACTTCTGACAGTTTTGTGTGTTTGTTCCAGAGTTGCGAGAGAGCAGCAGATGGCTTCACTCCGTGTGAGTTTGCCGTGGAGTGTGACTTTGCCTCTGGTTGTGCCACTGATGTTGCTATCCACCAAGTCAACAGCCAACCGGTGAAGTCAGTCTGTTCAGTCATCCCACCCTCTGACAGAAAGACAGTCTGTGCCTTAGTGAAGACACAAGCATAAATAAATACATTAGTACAAAGTTTTAGAAAAGATCAAATGATGCAAAAGTCCAAGTCACAGAACATGAATGCTGATAGACCTCTCAGACCTTAAAGCTACTCTGTGTGTGTGTGTGTGTGTGTGTGTGTGTGTGCACCTGCTATATATCACGCTAAAGATAGGAATACCAGTACATTTTGACCTTGTGGGGGCATTTTGTTGGTAAAAACAAGCTTTTAAATAACAAAGAATTAAGCTTTTTGAAAATCTAAAAATGCACACAGTTTCCTGTAAGGGGTAGGTTTAGGTGTAGGGTCAGTGTAGGACAATACCACATACAGTCTTTACATTATAAACACCATTACACCTATGGAATGTCCTCATAAAACATGCAAACACCAAGTGTGTGTGTGTGTGTGTGTGTGTTTGACATCGATTTCTGGTCCCAGCTTAAAAGATTATTTCTTCCAAAAAAAAATATATATATATATATATATATGTCATAATGAAAACACGAAAAAGCCATTTGACTATCTTGTTCATAAGCAATGGATTCAGGACTTTTCATTTTGACAACACTGACACTTTCATTGACATGAATACTTGCTTTTGAGCAATGAACTATCCATTTTGCACGAATAGTTTTGAGAAATGCATTAACTTTTATGCAAAAGTAAATACTGTTGTGAGAAATGCACCAAAGCGACTGAGAAAAATTGTATCTCATTTTTTTCACTTTTGTTGCATAGGAAAGCACCTATACATTACCTTTACGTTGAGTTAATAAAAACTTAATGAAAAAAACTCAATGCTCAAAATTTCAGACAGCACTTTAAGGCTTTGACATCTGAACTGATAGACAGACAGACAGAAAGACAGAAAGACAGATAGACAGACAGACAGACAGACAGACAGACAGATAGATAGATAGATAGATAGATAGATAGATAGATAGATAGATAGATAGATAGATAGATAGATAGATAGATAGATATACAGACAGACAGACAGACAGATAGATAATTTCCATATAAGTTGATATCGATAAATTGGAAAAGCTAGTAATACCAAATAAATTTGATTCCCAGGAAACACAAGAAATGAGACCCTTGAACTCAAATGTAAAGCGTCTCTGCAAACAGAACACACATACTATACTTTTGTCCAGAACCATTTTTCTTTCCCAAGTTCTATAAATGCAACATCGAACCCAAGAATGTGTAAAATTCAGAAATCTACTCAAAAAACGTCTCCGAACCAACAAAAGAGCAGCATTATGAGCACAAACTCAGGTGTTTTGTCAACTAGCACTGCCAGCACAACTCAACACGCTCCCTTTATCTTCGCACACTCCTTCGTGAGACGTGTTCCTCTTTAATGGAACATCTGTTTTCCGTCCTTTCATCTCATGGGATTTTCATTTAGCCAAGTTAATTACCCTATCAAACCAGGTTGATTATCATATTCCTCGACTTAAAATAAATAAATTAATAAATAAAAAATTGGTAGCGTGGTCTTGCGGCGACGGTTCAAATCCCACGCAGCCTCTATTGCAGTTACGGCCCACCACAACACAAAGAACAGCTGTGTCTGGACCCGGTCCCCTGTGGGTCCGGTACTATGTGCTAAATCGGAGTCTGGTGCAGATTTGTTGAACAATCTCACAGTAAACATCGTTCCCGGACGTGCCTCTAGAGAATATAAGGAAATGTGTTAATGGAGATGAAAAGCAATTTATTGAATCGGGAAATAATCCTTGTGCCCTAGCCTTAATCCAAACGGCTCCCTTAGCGTAATTAATAAAACATTTTTCTTTTCCCATCAACCTCTATTGACCTTCATCGCTAGACATAATTGAAATGTCTAGTTATTCTTATTTCAAGCCTTCGATTGTAGCAATTAAGCTTCGGAGGCGTCCGTTTCTTGTCAAAACTGACAGATCTTCATAATTTGGGTCTTTGTCCTTTACACATCAGTTGATTAATGTAAAACAGGCCATATTTTCACTCTGAAGGAACCCTCCCCCACAAGCGTTTGAACACGCACGATAAACTACAGTATGTGGACTGTCAGAAAGCTTTATACAGTTACACAGGGATCATTACTTTAAATAGCTACCTGTACTTGAAATGACCTTTCACACACTGTCGTTATTGTATTAATCTATTCTAAAGATAATCTGTTAAATGAATTATACATAGCGTATTTCTGCCGAGCAGCAAGGCACAGGAGACCAGATGGCTCAGGGTGGAGCACTAACTGCTGCAAATTGTCAAGACGAAAATGGATGCTCTAAATATGGTCGTCAGGCTGCTTGTAGGTAGAGAGGAGAGAAGCAGCGGATGGAGAAACAAGTGTGACCGAATACTGTACGTCGCAATAAACTATATCTCAGAACTTGTGATTATACTTGAAATGAGATTGGCCGTCAAATATTGGAGTACGATGTCCTGAAAAAGACTCGGTGTAGGGTTTACTTTGAAACTATTTTTTAAATTTTTTTTGGCAATAATTTGACAAAAGCGAGCAATACACTGAATACACCAAAATGTAATTTTTACACTGCATATAGACTAATTCAACTAAATGATAACAGTAAAGCAATGATAAAACAGCAAGAATGTAAAAGGAAAAAAAAAAACTAATTAATTAATAAATTTATAATAATACATTGCTTTGTCAATAACACATAGATATGTAGATAATATATTGAAATATGATATATCTACCTCAGACTGAATGAATGAATAATAATACTGAAAGTTTCTAAGCATGTCACAGAAAAAAAGTGTAATAATAACCACGCCAACATCTCCACCATCACCAACAACAGTATTGTTATTATTAGCAGTGTTCTACTTAGTACTACTAATGATAATAATAAAAGTAATAATAATAATAATGTTATTATTTTTAGAGGAATTTTTCGAGGAAATTATTATTATTAGTAGTAGTAGTAGTTGTTGTTATATTATATGATATATAGAACGTAAGACTTAAAACTATCCCGGGCTCCGTTATACTTCCAGATACATATCTATTGTATAAAAATATAAAAACTGTTACAATATGATATGATAGTAACATTCACTCTGGCATAGAGAAACTGTGATTCTCATCCAAGTGTGAAGGTTTCTAACTACATAGTGTCACTTTCGCCTCTTTTTTATTATATTTTTGGCCTTTTGCCACTTTAATTGAATGTGAGAAAGGACCAAAATAGAAAAGGAGGGGTATAGCATTAGGCATTAGGACATGTTGCGAGCCAGATTCACACTTACTGCACAGCTCAGTATGTACAGCAGGCGCATGCATGCTAACCGCTAGGCCAGAGCTCTGACACTTTCCTCTTCTCTGTGAAGTTCGCCGTGGTGAAATTGAGGTTAGTTTATCTCCTAATTAATCACGTTAGTCCTGAACGAATGGCTGCAGGCATCAAACCGCCTTGATTCCAACCAGTTGTGAATATTCGGATAACAGATATTCCACAGTTGCAGAGAAAAAATGTTATGAAAAAAAGTTGTGGACTTGGGAATGTAAGCAAGCCTTTTATTAGCTAGCGAAACAAACAGAGAAAGATGACGACGGGGGCTATTATAATGTAGCATAAGACAGGGTGAGAAAGTTTCTCTGGGTGACAGAGGGGCTGTTGTTTTCCACACGGCACGTTTATATGCTAGCGGGTAGCACGCGCCTCGGCTACTGTTTAAACCTGCGCGGGTGTCCCGCGTGCACACGCTAATCGCACTGAGTGCTCCCCTGCGTCTCATTTTATTACCTTGTTGACACCAGCTGCTAGTTTTTAAGCACTTTTAAATGCGGGTGTGAGTGGTGGCTCAAATCACAGAATTAATGCCGTTATTCGCCACGCTTTTCTTTTTGGCAGCGACTTAAGCCCTAGACTTAACAACAAGCCTGTTTTTTTATGCATTCCGACAGCTGGTGGGAATAAGACTCTTGCCAGTGGAATAAAAAAAGGCCGCACATGAAAACACAAAGAGATAAGTACTGTGCACATAAACCACTCCTGATGGCTCTAATTCTCAGCAGTGGGCCTCTGAAATTTTCTTGCCCTGAGAAAAGTTACTTTCCGCTGTCCTAATATTAGCATAATGATACGGGTTTTTTTTGTTTGGTTGTTAGTGTTCTTGTTTTATTCCATTTAAATTCCCTTAATAAGAAAGTAGAACAATCCTTTTTTCCACAGAGTATTAGGAGTAACTAGGAAATACAACAGGTATTTTAATGTGAGTCAAAATACTGTAGTTATGTGTTTGAAAAAGGAGCTTAAAGTCCATGTGAGCTAGAAGTTGCAAATGATTTTACTTCCGTATTGTGATGTACTTGAGGAAAATAGAGGGAGTGGCTTGTTTCTTCTACTGCAAATTAATTGGATGTAGTAAAGTAGGCGTTTCATTCAAAAAAGAAGGGGCGTGGTTAATGATGTCACACTCATGCCCAAGCCATCAAACTGATGTCACACATCATTTTAGAGGGGAGGAGCATTTTCAGAGTTTGTAGAATAAATAAATAAATAAATAAAAATGTGTATTGACTCAATACACGGATGAACTGTTCACCACAAAAATAGCAATGTGACATAACAAAATAAATATAGCTCATTTTGATTTCATACTTTTGACTTTTGATTTGACTTTAAAATGCTTCAAAAAAAATTATTTGTGAGAATGTGCAAGGAACTTTGGCAAAACAACTAAATAACTAAAAAACACCAAGCAGAAAACAAACACACAGAAAACAAAAACTAACTAAATAAATAATAATAATAATAAAAGTGAAGACTAAACTTGCTGGAGTTATGGAGGCATTTACAGCATACTAAACATTGTGACAGACTGAGAAAATGTGAGCAGAGCTCAAATTTTTGTGCACTGGAGTCAAGTGATGAAAATGGCAGGATGATGGAAGAGTAACCTTGACCACAGTATCTTGAGGGGCTGTCAGAACGGGTTGAGTCTACAGACAAGAGGCGCCGTGATTGCACTGACAACAACAAGCTGCTAGCGGAATGCATGTGTGTGTGTGTGTGTGTGTGTGTGTCAACTTGTCTATGGTGTAATGTCGAGAAAGAGGGAGGATCTGAAGCCTCAGGTAAAATAAATACAAATTCCAAATGGTGCCAGCAGCACCTGCTTGATTTACATTTTCTAATTGCAAAAGAAAGAAAAAGCCAAAAAAAAAAATGTTCATCAATACATTGACATGAGTAAGAGAAGAACAGCACTGGAAGCGCAGAATAATTAATTTCAAAAACATAATTATTTCTTTGTTCGTAGTTTCGAGAGCTTGCTTAGTCAGTGCAGACAATATAGCTGTCTGTTTCATCCTCAGAGTAAAATGAAATAAATGGAGGATGCAGAAAAAATTTATTGCCGCCCCGGCCCACTTACTGTACGTCAACAGGATTTCTTTTTTTTTGAAAGAAAATGCCAGGATAGACTGTTAAATGTAAGTATTGGGTTTCAGCCTACTCAATTTCAAACCATTGGGTTTCAACCCATTAAATGGAGCACAAATGGAAACATTAGCTTGACTCAAATGTTTCTCAGACCCGAGATAAAAACCCTATAAATCTCATGTGTCCTCTAGGGTTTCGAAATGGATCTAAATGGATATGAATGCAAGCAAAATCTGACATTTCTATATATTTCTAATGCACTTCTCATTAAATTCTCCTAAAACCAAAAGGATTTGCGCATTGCTGCATTAATTTTTTCCAGTTTTGCCATACTAAAAGAATGCATTCAGTTTATTTAGATGGTCCCTGCACTTTATATTAGGTGGCCTTAACTGTTGTGTACTTACACTTACATTAATCATTTGTTACATTGTACTTAAATGTTTTTGCATTGTACTTATAGAAATACCAATATGTAATTACATCTGTATCCCACCTCAATAGCAGCAAAAGTGTTTTGCAATACAATAAGAACATTGCACTTATCTTATTTTTAACGCAAGTACATAGTATTTAAAGTCACCTAATAAAATGTGTGGAAATTACTGGAAGATGAGCTCGCTTTGCAGTCGAGCCTCAAAATCAGTTGCAGCCCGTCAGACAATGACACATACTGTAACAGACACATCGGTGAAACTGGTTAGCCAGGTCGTCTTTTGACACATTAACCAGAGAACTCAACAAACACCTGCACAGGCTTCCCTGCAAGTCGAGTCCTTGATGGCATTCCAGTCACCTGAGAGAAAGAAAAACGTCCCAGGTCTGGCGCTCATTCGCTCTTTTCCCCTCCCCTCGCTATCTCTCGTTCTCTTTCTGCTTCCAAAACACAAAAAGCATTTTGTTGTGTGTGACTCAGGTTGTGCTGTGCAGTAAAAAAGACAAACAATGGAGGGGGTGAGTGAGAGAAGGGAGGGGAGACAGAAAGGGAAAACAGACCGCGGGTCAGAAGTCTCAGATGACACAGGTGTTGCTGCTGCCACCAAGAGTGCCACTAAAATTGGCAGGAGTTTCACTGTTGAGCTTCTTAGCAATGTGGCTGTTTGGCAGATGAGGACACGGCTGTGATTAGCAGCAGCGCACTTGCACTAACAGTGAACGACGGCGAAGGAAAAAGCCATCGGAGGGGGGGAACAGCTGTGAACGAATCCCGTAATAGAGAAATGTTGTGCCAGACTGACCGGCACTTTATCAGATGTAGCTAATGCTGAAAGAAAGTGTGACGCTTGTAAAGAACAGAGAAGACCTGCAGGAAAATATATAATGAAATTTAGACATTTAAGTAACTGAGAGTTCAACTCAGTCCACTATTGTTATTGATTTGTGATTTAGTGCTTTATCCACAATAATAATAAAATATTTTTGTAAATTGAAATCAGGGGGAAAATATAAGATAAATATTACATTAAAAATGTGATAATTAAATGAAAACCTGAAATGTGGTAACACTTTAAGCCTTCCAAAAAATAAAAATATAAGGCAATATAATTATATATATATAAATATAAATATATTTATTATATATATATTTTTTTAGACAAAGGATTATTAAATATGAATTATTGCGCTTGCTGCTGATCGAGCTGAACTTTTAGCAACACAAATTATTCTAAACAAATAATAATTATATGGACACTTGGCCTGTGTAATTTGGCCCAACTGATCATCTCACAATAACATTGACTCTTAACAAATGATTTATGCATACAGCTGATGTATCTTTTGGAAATGCAGCAAAACTGAAGACTGCTTAATTCTGCTCTGATGCGATATTTCACAAATGCAAAGCTTGTGATAACGAAGAGCAAACAAATTCCCACTAATCCGTTTTAGTCTTGTAGGGAGCCATCATCATCGTCAGACTCAGTGTAACAGACACCTGACGATAGGTGAGACATGTATCCTGTCAGATGTCTTTGTCATGGCCGTCTGTTCCCTGAGGTGACAACACCTGCGACTTCAGATCCACATCACTGTTCACTCTCACGCTAACACTGCCAGAAAGGGACATTCACAGGCTAGAGTTGTTCTTGGAAACATTGCTAAAGATTGATGTCACAACCAATCACTTAAAACAGTACAAGAGAAAAACTTCTTCATGAGTGATAAGTAAATATTACAAAATAATCTATTCTGTGTAATTTTGTACCACCTTTAACATGCTTTGATATTTTAACAGTGGGCCAACTTGTACACTCATTTATCAAAGACCTATGCTAATGACTAGGGATGTTCCTTTTAGCCGTTTAACCATTAACCGTCCTATATGAATTTTTACCGATTAATACAATAAGTTAAACATAATTTAATTTATTTATTTATTTCAGTATTTTACATAATTATTTTAAAAGGTTTGCTGCATTGTTAAAATACGTCACTCATAGCCTATATAAAAATGTGTTCACATGCTCCACTCTCCGCCCAAATTTATAAGCTGCTGTCGGTTAAGGTTTTATTAAAGAACTCGTGACTCGATTGGACTCCTGTCATGTCAGAAAGGGATAGGTAAAATAGCTATATGTTTCTCGTAAAGGCTTATTTATCCTTTACAATGTTTTTTTCTCTAGTCGCAAAAGTGCTGCAGGCGTATGATATGAAATAGATATGATCATGTGAATCTTCGTCTTCTGTTGTTTGCTAGTTTTTGCGCGTGTTCAATGAATATTATTATATTACTATTTTTAACGGAAAAATATTATTATATTACTATTTTTAACGGAAAAATTACTATTTTTGAATGAAATTCTAATTTAAAATAACGTTGTCCGTTAACGGTTAATAATCGGTGAACGAGCGTCGGTTGTCAGTTACGAGAAATAACCGAAATTAACATCCCTATTAATGACAGTTAAGGATGCACAAGATTAAGTTTCAGTCATTACAATAGGCAAAATATTTATTTCATACCGGTTTTAAAATATTATATTCTTAAAATAATTAAAGAAAAACATTATATACACTATATCACAACATTTTAAAATACTATACACTTACAAAAGGCTAACAACTAAATTAATTTGTTTTACTAAAGTCAAAAATATTATTTAATATCCATGAATCAACCTAAATAAATTAATTTATACTAGCAAAACTAGTGTTTATAAGAGAAGAAATAGCTCTTTCAGGTAAATATTGCATAGCATTACTATTTTGAAAGGTTTATTTATTTATTTTTGGCATTTTGCCTTTATAAAGATGCAGCATACAGCAGGCAGGAAGCAATTTGGGAGAGATAGGGGGCAGGATCAGAAAATGTCCTCAAGATTGGATTCAAACTCGGGATACCCACAACACAACATTGTTAAACATCAGCGTACTGCCATATAAGCACAGAAGGTATTACTTCTTATAGTTTATGCAGGCTATTAATTATTGGTGTTTTTACAGATTCCATGACAAGAAGATAATCTCAATGTACAGAGAACCCTTTCATTTAGAAACCATTCATGTTTTTAGCGATATGGTAAAGTCTCGTTAAAATATACAGCTGCTTTTGAAAGGCAGAGAATTAAAGTGCCCCTATTATGGATTTTTTGAAGATGAGCTTTCATGCAGTGTGTAACACAGCTCTAAGTGAATGAAAACATCTTGCAAAGTTTTGAAATTTGAATGCGCATTTAAACTACTTTGTTTGTGCTTACAAAAAAGGACATAACTACAAATCACTGTTCCAGAACAGCTCAACCCAAATATTACAGCTGCATAGAGACTATAAAGTGGAGCAATTCTACCTCTGCAAGGACAGACCGGCGCTTCTGACTCACAACCTTTAAAAAAGTTATGGTTTTTTATTAAAAGAACCTGCTACTTACTATTCAAACACAGGTTTTGAGCAGTGAAGGGTAACATTAGTGCTTGTTGTTTGCTGTTTCTCCGATCACGAATGCAGCTACTGTATGGTGTTATATTTAGAGGTGCGATGCAACACAATGTGTAAAAAGGCAACTTCATGATAATTAGTAATTATGTCTCCACTGGATGCAACTAATGTCTCATTTGTAATGTGTTTTATTGTTTTAGTGTCATGGCGCTGGGACACACTGATCACATTATGGTAAGGGGAGTAACATTTCCGCCACATGTTTGGGTTATTTTAGAACGATGAGCTTTAAACAAGTTGACCCGTTTCAGGAGGCGGGGCTTAGGGGAGAAACAAAAATAAAAAAATAATGTGGTTTTTGGACCTTAAACCGCATAAACACATTGCACTACACCAAATGAACAAAATAATGTTCTTTTTTAACATCACATGACCCCTTTAAAATAAAACTCCTGGAAAATAGTGCAAGTACACCATTTACCAGCATGGGCCAGCGGGTTCAGTTCTAATACTGAAAACCTATAGGGGGTGCAAATTAAATAAAAAGTGAAAGAAGAAAGCATCTCTTCGGTTTAGTGGTCTTTGTTTGTCGCAGGTGATCCTTATCATCTCGAAGCAGGTTTTCGTGTGCCTGCGGTGGTTGCTGGTGTGTTCTCAAAGCAGCCAGGAGCTAAATGAGCAGCGCAGCAGCACCTGAGGCCTGGGGGCTGCGAGTCTGGAGTCTGCTGCTTCCTTCCTGCCAGTAGGACAGGAATGAGCTCATCACTGCTCTCCCCTGCTGTTAGCAGCCTGGAGAGCCCATCCACTCAGTCAGAGAGTCAGGAGGCTCTGCCATATTGTGCGCACACACATGAGTTGCTTTCCACCATGCTTCATACATTGTCAGACACCTTCCCTGAAATGAGAGGATACCATGGCATTGTTGTGATTCCTGAGAGTGTACGCTCTGTCCCAGCGGTTGCTTCCTTGTGATCAGTAACTAGAATAGCTTATGTTCAACAATAATAGCTAACTAGGGCACACTGTTCATTAACCAGTTTGTCAGGACCAAATTATTGAGTAATTCTTAAATGAAAGAGAACAGATCAAAGCTAAAACAATGGACACACTGAAGAAACTGAGCTAAGATTTCCATTGTTTTCACAATTCAGAAATTGCTAGAAAATTTTAAATACATTTGAGAGATGAAAAACAGAAATAATTTTTTTTTTTTTTATGAAACGCACCTCAGTAGTACTCAAAAATCAATTTTACAGTGTCCCTACACTATAGAATCTTAAATAAATATTGATAGATTATTTTATCTGAAAACACAGGAATTCTTATTGGCTGTTTTTATCTTAAATTAAATTAAATTAAATTAAATTAAATTAAATTAAATTAAATTAAATTAAATTTCATTTTGTCATGGGAGGAGCTTACACCAGACACAGTGGGAGTGGTGTCAGGCCTCAGAGAGGCTTTTATTGAACAAAATAATAATAAAATAAAGTGTCCAGTGGAAAAAGTGTCTAAAATAAAGAAGGGAACTGGTGTTCTTGTCATGCTGCAGGGGTAGTGAAGGTCAGGCAGTGTTCGAGGGAGAAGGGTCCAGTTAAGGGGCGGAGTCCGGCGGCCGCACATGCTCCCCTATCAAATCCAGGGCGCGAGTGGCGGCAGTTTCATCCTACTTGGCCCTCACGGCACTTCCAAGGGAATTTAACGGCCTGGCATCCTGGCCTGACAGCCATCTCATGGGAGCGATTCTCGTCCGGACCATAGGTCTTTGGCGGCGTGGCAATCCCTCAATGGACCCACGAGGACATCAGCGTGCATGCACAGAGGAAGAGGCCGGCCTACCGTGACATTGCTGGAGAATGCGGGCAAGGCGGAACCGCCTCTCGCTCAGAAAAGTTCAGGAAAACCCGTACCAGTGACGTTTCTCTTATGGTCATTTACCCTGTGGTTGGTTGAGGCTGTCGACTAAACACCGGGCATCTTTCAGGTGGCCGGATGACGGGGATGTCGCTTGGGGGAGGGAATGTGACGAGTCAGCTGCCTCCCCTAGCTATCATCGCCACCCCATCTCTTATTCGCCGCCCTTCACCAGGCTCCCGACTGGAGTGGGTGTGCGAGAGAGGAGGGGCGCAGGAACAAGCAGGTCTGGTGACACGTGATGAGGCACATATGAGATGAATGAAGCCTTACCACCACCGTGCCTCTCCTGTGGAGACCGGTCTCTTCTCCCGTGCTGTCACACTCGCTCCCCTGCACTGAACCCGTAAGGCGGCTGTAAAGTAAGGATGCCGGGCCGTTGAATCCCCTTGGAAGTGCTGTAAGGGCCAAGCAGGGTGAAGCCGCTAAAGAAGCCGAAGCCGCAGTCTCTTGCGCCCCGGATCTGAGTAGGGGAGCGCACGTGGACGCCGGATTCCGACTTACCTGGACCCTTCTCCCTCGAACACAGCCTGACCTTCACTACCCCTGCAGCACGACGAGGACACCAGTTCCTCTCTTTATTTTGGACACGTTTTCCCCTGGACACTTTATTTTATTATTATTTTGTACAATAAAAGCCTCTCCGATACCTGACGCCACTCCCACTGGGCCTGTCTTAAGCTCCTCCCCGTGACAATATTTAAAAACATTTAAGCTGAAACGAGATTACGGACTACAGAAATATTGCAGCAAAAAAATACAAATAAAATGAAAAATTTTATTCAAAATAATTCTTTATTTTTATTGCCATTCCAGCATCAATGGCTATTTTCATTAGAAATGAAAATAACTTTTAAAAAAGCCTTTTCTTTGTTGCACATAGCCAAGCAGAACACTGATTTCTCGAATGTAGAACTAATTTGTCCTTTACTGTCTAGTGAGTTACTTAATTATAGCAAAACTCTGGGTTACTCAAATTCTGGGTTACTGGGCAAAACTTTGAGTATCCTTATCACCTTGAAACACGAACAATCTGGGAGACGCTAAGCTCCCATAACATATTTTCATTTGTGTTGGTCTTCTGCTGGGACACCAGGGTTATTAATTTCATTTGGGCTTCATTAAACCACATTCTGCAATTGGGCTCTTCCGTCTTTAATCATCATTTCTCCCCTTTGCCAGCATGGCCTCCAGTGGCTTAGAGTGGAGGGTCACAATGTGTTCCCCCATCATATCCACAAAATGGATGACAATAAAAGATCATTCATCTCAATCACTCACTGTTGGACCAGAGTCATCCAAATCCCTGCTGTAATTCATTCAAACTGGAGAGCAAATCACCGTCTTACTGACATCAAGGGATAATAAAGGAACCAAATAGGTACATAAGAGTTTGTGCAAACACTTGTTCCTGAATGAAAGAAATTAATATGTTAGCGAATATAAAGACTGAAATATGACGGGACCATAGTCATTATGACTGCATTCTAGTTTATAGACAACTTCAAGGACATATGCAATATAAACTTTAAGGACTTGAAAGACTGAAAAAGGAGTGGTGAATGAATAGCCTTCATATTTGATAGAAATATTAAAGAAAGAAAGGTCATCTGAATGAGCACAGAAAATAAAAAGAAGCAACCATATGAATAGGTGATGAAAGTTTTGAAGCTATAAGACGTTTTTATAGATGGTTATGTACTCAAGGTTTGCCAGGGTAGCACAGTACTTGACTAAAGGAAGATAAAAATCAATGAACTGGTAAATATTTGTGGCAGACCAACCAATTTTTGAAAAGATGTGATAAAGCAATTTAGCTTTGGAATCACGTAAAAAAATTTAAAGGAACAGTTCACTCCAAAAAATAAATTTGTCATCATTTATTCACACGTATGTTGGTCCAAACCTGTATAAGTTTCTTTCTTATGTTAAACACACACACACACAAAAAAATATATTTTATTTTATATTTTTACCAACCAGTTCTTGGCCCCCATTGACTTCCATAGTAAGGAAGAAATACTACCAAAGTCAATGCTGACCATCAACTGTTTTATTACCGGCATTCTTCAACTCATAGAGGTTTGGAACAGAGTACATTTTTTGGTGGTGAAGCACCAACTACTAATTTACTAGTGACTGACATTATAAAACGGTTTTAACTTCCTATTATCCAGAACTGTCACTGTTTAAACTTACTTTTTAAAATGCTGTTTAAACTTAGTATATGATCAAATTTCACAAAAAGCAATAAATAATCAAACAAAAAATCTTTACAAGGACAAAACCATATCAACAAAATGAACTAAAACAAAAAGCAAAGTAAACAACACAACAAAACTGCTAGTGTAACAAACTAGCCTAGATATTAAAAGTAACTAGCGTCACAAAACAAAATGATTAATATACAAACAATGTTTTATTCACAATAGAACATAATGAACATAATACATTTTAAAATAGAGAAAATGTACACTTCTATCCACTAAACGAGGGCTGAAAAAAGACATTTTGAAAAGATTCAGATGGGAGAACATCTAGCAACTAATTAAGTTAAGTGACATCAGGTCTGTAATATGATTAGCTATAAAAGAGGTCTTAGAGAGGCAGAGACTCTACAATCAGTGAAAGAGTGCATAAAAAATAAAAACAAACATTTCTCAATGTCAAATTGCAAAGGTTTTGCCAATCTTGTCATCTACAATGCATTACACCATAAAATATTTAGAGAAAATGGAGAAATCTCTGTGCATAAGGGACAAGGCCGAAGACCTTTGTTGGATGCTCGTGGTCTTCAGGCCCTCAGATGACACTGCATCACTCATCTGCAAGTTTTGAAGGTACTGTAAATACTGAAAAGTATATAAAGGTATTAGAGCAACCTTCTGTTTCAGGAAAAGTCTTGTGTATTTCAGCAGGACAATGCAAAATCCCCATACTGCAGCTATTACAAACAGCATGTCTTCATCAGGCACGTGGTCAGGCATAATATACACTCAACAAACATATAAACACAACACCTTTGTTTCTGCTCCGATTTTTCATGAGATGGACTTAAAGATCTAAAATTCATTCCAGATAC
>JAUMHP010000025.1:2458451-2472431 GCA_032361065.1 Enteromius trimaculatus
AAAAAAAAAAAAAAAAAAAAAAAAAAATTAATATTTATCTCTCGAATTTAATACACACACACAGTATATTACCTAATTCTGTTTCCCATCAAGTTTCATGAGATATTAATAGTCAAAATCGTGTGTTGTGTACTTACATTTTCTGCTAATTTTCTAGTAATTAATTCCTAATATTATATATATATATATAAATATATACAATAATATCTGTCACAGTTTGTTCAAGTAAAGATGAACTTTTTGTTGGATTGGTGAAATCTGGGGAAAAAAAGGTAAAATGCTCATGAGGTGACTCTTAGAGTAGTTCTGCAGAATTTTTATGTGTTTATGTACTCACTTATTGAGAAAGCAGAGGCTAAAAACACTACGAGTGTCTCGCATGCTTCAGTAATGGTAAGAAAGAGTCTGTCTGTATGTCTGTGCCTTTCATTCACACAAAGACTCGCAGAACATGGAGGAGTCATATTAAAATGTTTTTGTTTGTTTCCTGCTTAATATTAACAGACACAACTAAATATCCATTTTTATTTAAGTGTACTGGACCTATGTTTGCTTTGTCTATCCAAAATTTGGGAAATTCCATAACATTATGTGTTATACAGTAAAATCCATTTTTATGACTGGATTCTGTGATTCTGTCAGCACTTGCAAAAAATAAAATAAAAAATGAATTTATTAATTAATTGCTTAATTAAATGGACAGATCAAAAGCCAATAGCAAAGTGTGACAATTCTGAGTTCATTCATAATTGCGCTCGTGTCTGGATTTCATGCCAAATCCAACCTCGAATACCTCAGCTCTATGTGAGTTTATAGGATTTTTCACCCTTTTTTTTATTATCCACAAGGTCAACACTGTGACTCTGAACACCTGTAAAATATATAATTGTACATTTCTGGGCTCAGGCACACAGAATGCACTGAGACCAATTTGTGTTTGTGGATTTTAATAATTTAGTTTCCAGAGCTAAGTGGCTAGGTCATCACACTACATCCATTTTCTCTCTCTGACACACACACACACACAGCAACATTAGATGTGGCTATTAAAATTCACCTTGAAACACCTCTACATGGTGCAATCGAGCTTATTTGGGGTTACCAAGAATGTCATGTAAAAAATAGCGCATTTGCTCAAACCAAAGGCATTCTGGATTTTGTTCTCAAACTGTGCGGCAGTGGAGAGAATGCCTATGGCACTCAACAAATGCAGCAAGTGTCACATCAGTTACCATTTGGAATGTGTGATATGCATGCATGTCTTATAAGCAAGAATTCAGGAGAATAAACAAGCCACTGAAACAGGCAAACATACAAACGTGTGGGAAAACAAGGACGATCCGGAATAATTCATCCAACCACTGCATATCAAACACTCAAAACGCAGGAATCTAAATCAGAAGCTCGGCAGAGATGGCATGTAAGGCAATGGCCTGTTAATGTGGGACTGCAACCCAAACAAACAATCCAGACACATTTCCTGCTGCGAGAGGGGGAAGGTATAGCTGTTTGTGCAAAGTGCTTACAGAGGGATCTCGATGAAAAGGTTAATGTTAAATCCGCAGACAGGTTGGGAGAAGTTTCCCTGCGCCGGTCTTCTCTTTTTCTTTAGAGCGGTTAAGATGAAAGGAAGCTGTTTCTAAATCAGTAAAGAAAAGGGCAAAGAGGAACTAGACGGGTTGGAGCTATATACTTTTTTTTGTGAAACAGAGATATGCTGCTTCCTTGGGAACTTCCTGATGTAAAGAGAGAGGCCAGGGGCATTATTATTCCAGAACTCATCCTGCACCAGATGTCTTGCTTTTTTTAGGTCCTGGAGGAGTGGCGTCTGACCCATGCTAACCCCTGGTCTAATGAAGGAATGACTTTGCTTGGAAGTAGTTGAAAGTAAACTGCAGTGTGTGAAAACTCTGACTCACAAATTAACATGAGAAATTAATCTTGTGGATTATGTTCAGCCTCTCAACAGCATAAACACTGTGCCTGGAGACACTGAGCTTCTGAGCATCAGGTTTTGTCAGAAACTCAATGTCTTCACAGCTTTTGTGCTGACATGACACTCTTTTTTTTTTCCAGGTCCAGATCTATCAAATGGCTTATTAATGCAAATCAAATTAAGCAAAAACACACTTAAACCATTTTATATATCTCCGTTTTGAATTAAATGTCATTAAAATACGCAACCTTCTAAAACGTTAATAAAGTCTTTATAAAAAAAAATATGATTAATATGCATACTGATTTTAAGGTATAAAAGAAGTGTGTTACTACTATGTTATTATATTATTATTAAACCAAGATACATGCAAAAACTATATTTCTGTATTTATATTTCTAAAAGAGTTTTCTTTACCATGGACACTCTTATTTCTCACTGACCCTGAAATAGAAGCATATTTGAATCCCCAAACGCATAAAATGCACCACACATCTCGGGAGATGAATTGGCCTTCATCTCAGAACAAACAATCCCCTCAATTTGCATTCTACTGAGCCGTGTCCGTTCTGAATAAACTGCAGCACATTTATGGATGTTCTACTGAAATACGAAGCTTGTTTGCTGTTCTTAATATGATTTTGGATAAACATTATACGAATATGAAGACAAATTAAATCATGAATATTTACTTTTGCTAATGTTTTTTTCTCCATCAACGCTGTTAATGGATGTACAAACATCTGCAGAAATGAGAAAACTCTGCATTAGTCAGTGTGTTCCATTGCTTCGCAATGCACTACATGAAAATCTACGACCAGATGGTAGTTAGCAGCTAATGCGCCCAGTAATCAAATAAAAGAATCCAATATTCATTTTCTACTTTATGAAGACTTAAAAACAAATAGAGTTATTCAATTGTTTTTCAAACTGCAATTTGCTAGATCGAAATGAAACAGTTAGTTTGGCTGAAGATTAGATCCATTTTCCATGCGAGGGTGCGTATCCTCAACATTTAATAGCAAATGAAACCATTACATATGTATTTGCTTGAAAAATGATGACATTAATGGCCATCTGGCTCTGTATGTATCAATCTCAAACTTGGCTTTGAAACTCACCTTAATTGCTAAATATGTGCAACCAAATGGCTGCGAGTTATATGGATATGTAGCGCAGATACAAGCACCGAAAAGGTGGGGAGTGATGGGAACGTGCCAGTTTACAAATGCAGCAAGACCTGATGAATACATGCATCAAAGTATAAATATTGCGAGCGTAAAAATGAGTCATCTCACGCCGGCCTCCAAAATATTCGTCTGGGTATTATGAGAACGTATTGCATCGTTACTCAAATGTCAAATGTAGGCAGGCACGCTGTACGTCAAGCATGTATGCATGTGCCAGTGTTTCTTAATACCGACTGGTTTTTGCATATGACACCCCAACATAAAATAGAAACGAGACCCATTTGATTCATCATGTTCGTCTCCCAGGACAGATGAACCAGGCATAAACCACCTTGTAGCCATAAAATACCCCACTAAATGGTTTTACACTATCCTGTAGAGCTTTACTACTGTCTCAGTATCACCTATGATCACCTAATCTGTGCTTGATTTTATAGCCCACGTGCAGAGGATTGTGGGAAGACCACAACAGAATCTCTCTACTGTTTTTCTCCACCCACCTCTCTCTCTCTAACCTGCCTTTGGCACTTTAGCAGATTACCTCTGACAGGCTGACTGACTCGAGGTGAACCTCTGTGATGACAGACAATAGCCTTTATCAGTGACTTGCACACCGCAAGGCTGCTGTTCTGAAGATTAGGTCCTGTGATCAGGATCCCCCGCCCCACCCCAAACCAAACCACAAGTGAAGCTTTTGAATATTTCATTTTTATCCAAGGGGTCAAGGTTTGACTGGTTAGCAATTAGCCTCTGCAGATAGATACTACAACGAAGCCATTTTTATACACTGACACATATTTAAATGTATAATGTGTAAGTAAATTAATTTACTCGTAACATTCAACAAATGTGTGCAATACTTTTACAAATTTGTGTTGTATGCTATTTTATGAGACTCATGCCCAAGTGCTCCGCATCACAAGTACAGAGCTGTACCAGGTGTGCAACCGAGCAAGTTTACTACATCAAAAAAGCAATGCGTTTGAGTTTCTATGAGCAAAATATTAAAGGAACAAAACACACTGTGATTGAGATGAATGGGAATGCTAATGGCTAGCTTACTCCAGGTGTTACAGACCTCACAAAAACCCACAATTCTCTCCAGGGCTGCTTTTTAATTGGCTCATTTCCTGACTATGAACTAGTTGTTTTAATTGACTAGGATCTTTATAGGCTAAGAGATGAGAGCAAATGGACAAAGAGGGAAAAGGAAACTCAAGGGAAGGGAAGGGCAGAGAGTCTGATTCACTCTGACATCTCTGGGACACGTGCCGCAAGGTTTTCCTGTCTAATATTACCAAGTTTGAAACATAACCTTGGATTGATGATATTAATGCCCACTCTTCTGAATACAAATTCACATTTCAAAATTCTGATGACCTTGGACATATTAATGCTTCCTTTCTTATAGCATCAGCATATTTTAAAAAGTAACATTATTTTGAAGTTACATCCTGTCAACAATGTTTTTCCTGTGACAGTTCCAACAGTAATACGATCTCACGGAAACGCTCAGCAGACAACCTGTCAATGCAAACACAAATGACCACATGAAACAATGATGACCTAAGAAAAATATTTAGTTATACAGTAGGGGGTCAACAATGGAAGTCTGAAATCTGACAATGATGTCACTTTCAATAAGCAGACTCGGTATAAACCAATACAAACCCTCACGAGTGATTAAATGATAAAATATGCTCTACATAAATCTTAACCCACCTGTACCACAGATGTGAGCTGACAGCTTTAGAGACACGCTCACAATGCCATCCCATGTCCTGGGGTTTCATTGGGAATTTTCTAGGAATACCATCAGGCAAGTTTCTGCAGCACACACACACGCACACACACACAGAGAGAGAGAGAGAGAGAGAGAGAGAGACAGAGAGAGATGTGTTTTTGGTCAGATCTGTGTATGGCTTACTAAATGTCATGTTTATTGTCATGTCAAGGTTTCACAGGCTTTTAATGCACTATTAAGAATGCTACATCCAGGAATGATAAAATAAAGAAGGGAGTATTCAGCTGGTCATGTGATCTCAAAATGGAGGCCTACACATCTTAAATAAAACTGCTTTTATTGTGGTGCTGCTGTTAGAATGATCTTAAATACAAGTTTTCTAGTTGGAATGTGAGCCTCAAGTCATATTTATGACTTGAAAACTGAATTTCAAATCCAAGTTTTCCCCACATGCTTTCATTTATATTTGCAAAACCCAATAAATGCCACTTAAAAAAAACTGCCGTTGCCAAAGGCTGGTTCACGATAACGATATAGATCTACAAATCGTTCTCAATGTTAAAGAATAGCTGTGTCCACAACACAACAATAAAGAAGCGATATCAATGTAATCATTTTCAGATGGATTTCTTTCCAGCTGATGAACGACAGACATTGACAACCAATCAGAATCAATCCTGCTATCACACGCTTGAACATTTAAAGCGGCAGACGCGCTTGAGCTTATAGTAAACAGACAATATTGTTCACTGGTGTGGATGCAAATATAGTTATCGTTAGCTTTATAGTTATCGTGCTTGGTGTGAATGGCCCTTTATTCTACATATAGCGCAATCACGTTTCGTCAAAAAAGCCAGTATTGTCTACTTTCAAGGCATCGTCAATTTACGTTTTACTGCAGAAGCTGACACGCACCCTAGCTGCTTTTGAGCAGAAGCCGATAAGTAAATTTTAGCGAATTAGCACGCTGTATTCAGGTCAGCTGCCTACTTTCACTTTTAAAGAGAAATTTTTCAAAGCTGACTAAAAGTGATCGAGGATGAAAAATTGATCTTATTGAACCTTTCAAACAACAACCTTTCTCAGGTGTCTACATTGTGATTTAAGGAGATAATAATGATTAAACAAGTGTTTTTTGTTTGTTTGTTTTTTAGCTCTAAAACATTGTGAGAATTGTGGAGTATGTTTGAAAAAAAGCATACTTTCAATAATTTTTTTTATTGAATTTTACTGTATTCTGCAAATTAACTCTCAATCAAACTATCGATAGTTAAACTATCAATTCAGTGTTTAACAGCATTTATTTGATCGTATAGTCAGCTAAACATCTATGCTTCATTTTCATTAAAAATCTAATGGATATTTCTTAATTATCCTTTGTTTTAAGAAAACAAAAATTAGCAAGAATTAACTTATCATTTTCCATTATTCCAATGCTTTCTGACAACAAAGCGCTTAAACACAACAGACTCATACGAGTTCAAAGGGAAGTATGTGTAAGAATGTTCCAACAGCAAACAGAGGCAATTAGTATTATTATATGATTTTGAACATGTATTTTTAAAATGTACTATATTACTGGCATAATTTATAGTGTGTTTATTTGCACATTTTAATGAACAAAAAGCACTTCAGATAGTACAAATAAATAATAAATAATTCACAATTTTATATTTGTAAAATGTTTTCATAAAGGTACATTTGCATCAAAGCAAGCAGAAGTCTGAGGAAAGAAAACACAGAAACGTTGTTGTTTAAGTACTTGAAAGGTGCGGTGTAGATTACTTTAGTACGATATTATTGGTGATATATGTACACTTAAAAGGTAAATGAGCAGCTCCATTTACACAGATAAGGGTCCGTTCTTCCTCTAAGAGCTAATTTATTCAGATGCTCTGGGTTTGCTTGGCCATTAGCTTTCAAATGAAGATACTAGTCATTTAAACACTGCTCTTAACCTGACAGCTCAGAACACTGCTCACATCACAACAAAGCCAAATGGATCTTTTGAAGGCACATGATTGGTGGGATAACAGTTCAGCCACAGTTAATGTATAGCAGTCTCTGCCAAGCATGGACGTTCCCAGACAGTTATGAATATTTCAATCAACACAAGGCTTTAATAATATCATAGCCAAAATCATCAGAGAAGATCCAGGGGCCACAGGGGCTGTCATTCAAGAATAAAAGTGAGGATGTTAGGTCTTCTGTTTGGGGAAAGCACCTGTCAATCATGAGTGAAGCAGCAGGAAAGCATCTGGCCTACCCAATCAGGAGAGGTCCCAGCACAGCAGGCCCGGGACCAGGAAGAGGAAAGCCATCTGGAAAGAGGCTGGACTCTGAAAGGGCCACACGTCCTACGGTTGACACGCGACAAGTATACTAAGACTTGACGTGATTTAATAAAACACGTCTAGGCTAGACCTGTCACTCAGACAAAGAGTCACACAACTCTCTAATGAGTGTAAATCCCAGCGCTCTAATACACATGTACCATATTTTTGGCATTAACATCAGGACAGATTGGGTAACAGAGCATTATTGTTAACTAGTTGCAGTCATCCTTCAACATAACACACATTTCATCACTGTCTCAACTTGTAGCTGAACTGAAAACACACCAGAATGGACATGTGGAAGTCTATTTTTAATCCTATTAAATTTATGGTAAAACAAAACAGCAACTGTGCATGCCAGCCATTCACTATAAATAAGGTATTATAAATTATAAGGACAATGTTTTAAGGTATTATGGCATGGTTGATGCCTGTATTATTTTAACATTTTTTGATATTATATTCTGTCTTGTACTGGAAAACACCATAACATCAGAGATGGTAAAAACAGAAAGCTGCATGACTCATCATCATAAGTTCATAATGCATCCTAACATGTTTTACTGAGAACAAAAATCAGGAAATCTTTATTTAAATAAAATGTAATCATAGGGTATTTTTAAGCATCACATCAAGACATTCTGGGAATGTCCTTTTACTGTTTTCACCATAAATTATACTGTTATTTATAGTTTTTACTTGCAAAATGCAAAAAGCATTTTATAATACAATGTCAAAATATTAGCTAAATTTGATATTAAGTAGCCTAATATATATAACATATGAAAGTATAAAAAAGAAACAATGAAAATCAAAATATGTTTGTTTATTTAGAATAAATATAGAATTTATAGAATAAATATAGAATTTAATAATATCATAAATTATAAAATAATAATCACATGTATCAGGGCTAAATAATACATGGTTTTGAAAATCGCAGTTAACCAATTAACAGTTTAATTTTTACATTTATAATAAAATACAATACAGTGAACAGCTGATGGTCATATTGATTAATTAATTGATTAATTAATTTTAAGTGCAAATGATCTGCATATTTAAGCATTGGATTAACCCTGCAAATGCTGGAAAGTGCGTTAAGAAAGTTAATAGGCTGATTGGTTTAATATAGTAATAAAGGGGTAACTTCCAGAATAAACTTTTTTCCTTAGAAGTATGATCATCAGTGCAAATACTAGCTGATTAGTGCCAAAACTGTTAACCGGTGTGGAAAACAATGAATAGCACGATCAAAGATGTGTTCCAGGAAATCAGAGAGAATGGAAATTCTTGCGCTACATTTACCAAATCATCAACATGATTAATAGTGGATTACACATCATAAAAATAGAGACCCAATTACTGGCGTAAATTAGAACCCAGCATTACCACCATGCTAATAAGCACTGAACATAATTGCATTTACTGCAGGATAGCCAGGCGAGATAGATAAAGTCCCCCTCTATCTCATTAATCTCTCAATAACGTCCACTGCGTATTTTGGCCATTATCACTATGATTATATATAGTGTCTGCCATGAAAAGAAAGAACAGAGCGCACTCGCTGCATCGGCCCTATCTCCGAGCTCGAGGAAGGGTTTTCTCTGGCCCTTGTAGAGAGCATAAAACAGATAATTACCAACTCTAAAAAATGTCTCTTTTGTGCAGCGGGCTGAAAGGAGAAACTCTCCAAGCTTTGAGAAGATAAAGCCCAAAACAAAAGCAGTCCTGAATGGCCACAGGATTAGCTTTAATAGCAGTAATTACCAGTAGGGAAAGCAGCCGAGGCTCTCTGCCTCTCTGGCCATAGCACAAGGCTGGAGGTGAGTGATGTCTGGGGGGTCGGATGTGTGAATCGAAGCCTCTCCTTGCTGTCCGACCAGCTGCCTGCCTGCCTCCCTCCACATTCATTTGTAAAACACTTGGGCGAACCATCCGCCAAGGCCCTATTTGCCACTAAAAGCTGCTATCTCCTCTCAGCCACAATAATGGGCCGTGCATAGAAAAGGAGGGTCCTCCAACCCAGTTGCTTCTTGAATTACAATCTAGGGTTGATGGTGGTGATGAGAGAGGCCTTTAAATTACAGCAACACAGGCTGGGCCCTCCGCTCGCCTCCACCACTATAGGACACTCAAGCCACACGGGGTGTCCAAATGAAATACAATTATCCCTATTGGCATGATAAAGGGAGGTAGCGGGGGTGTTGTTGTTTAGGGACAAGAGAGAGCTTCAGCCTTCAGAGACTACAGAGTACTTAGAAAGAAACTTAAATGCTGGATTAATAAAAGAGCCTGCGACCCTTGAATAGGTGCGTTAATGTCTGACCCGCGATCGGGACGTCTCTCGTGTGGCAGCTGCACCTCTATGGAACTGGAAGAGTGGTGATTGGGTGCTCGCGTTGAAATGAATTGGTCAGCCATTAGCCACAATCACTCTGAGGGAAGGCACAATGCAACACGGCCGCATACAACCTGCAAGCAGTGTGTTATTTTTATTATTCAGATCTAAAATTCAATGGTAAATAAGTGCCTCTAAGTCTGAGACCCCTGCTTCCTGTACTGATTATTTCTACTGTCTGAACAAAGCCACGTTTACAAAATGCAATAGAAAATAAGACCTAAATAAGAAAGAACATGCTTAACCTATGAGGTCTGACTTTTTGCAACCCTGTTACCAATTTTCTGTAATCTGTTATCTTGTTTTTATTATTATTTTTTTTTCATATTAGAAATGTATTTAATAGATAGCACTTTGAGATGTGACATCTCATTTTTAAGTGGGTCCAATCTCTAAATATTGTTCAGGGACTTTTTCCAAGTAATTATTGTATTTTATCAATTATTATATTACTAAATCCTATATTTGTTCTATAAAGAAATAAACAAACAGACATCCGTGTGTGTATTATTATTATTACTATTATTATTATTAATAAATGTATTTATTATTATTATTGATTGTTCCTTGCATTGTTTTGAATTATATGGTATAATTCCTGAGCTTGATGCAGCATAATTATAATTATCAACTTTTTTTTAAAACATTAAATTATCAAATTATCATAATAAGGCTCAAAAAAAACCAACGAGACAGTAAAAGTGTATCACATTCAAGTGTCCCACTTGTCCATCTCCTTCCTTTAAGCTTTTTATTGTTATATTCATTAAAGGAAAACGCCACCATTTTTCAATTTTCCTATGTTCTTCCCTCAACATAGCGCCACTATGTTAGCATTTAGCTTTGCTCCATTCATTCCTTTGGATCCAAACAGTTACATGACTACTTACAAGAGTATGTATGGTGAGACAAATTAAAACGTGGCGATTTCTTAAGCGGATAAAAAAAGAGATAACTAACATGGCGGAAGAGCACTTTGCAGCACTTCGACCTTGGCGCAGTAATATCATCACTCCTTGGTTTTATTGATGGAAGTGAGAGGGCAAGGGAGAGGGGAGTGATGATATTACTGCGCCAAAGTGCTGCCAAGTGCTCTTCCACCATACAGTATATTGTAGTTATCTTGTTTATGCACTTAAAAAAACACCACGTTTTATTTGGTGTCATCATACTTACTCGTGCAACTAGTCATGTAACGGTCTTAAACAGGGAAAACTTGGATCATAAGAAATTAATTATGCTAAGCTAAGCACTAACATAGTGGTGCCGTGTGCTAGAGCAATTAAGTGCATGCACTGAGATGGGAGAGATATGTATCAACTCGTCTGTTGAGACATAGTGGAATATAGTTCAGCCAAATATAGTTCACTTTATTCTGCACAAAAAAAAAACAAAAAACTATAATTATTATTATTACTGTATGTATTTCCTTCATTCATTTATTTTCATTCATCTATGTCTTATCTACAGTTAGAGTAAAAAGCTAGGCTGCGAAGACCAGAAAAACCAACACTATTTCTCCTCCACTAGCCTTTTTTCACTGGATACATGTCACCAATATAAAATCTACTTTAGGTTTTTATTATTTGTCTTCAAAATGTTCCACAAACTGTCACTGCATTGCATTTCTGACCTCCCTAGCCTCCATCATACCAGGCCTCTTAGATCCAAAAACCAATTTCTTCTATCCACCCCATGGTCCTGGCTAAAGCTTACAGGTGATTGAGTCTGGTTGTGAATAATGAAATCAGAGCCTCCAGCATCTTCACAGCCTGCCTGTTTGTCCATGTGAGTCGAATCAAGTGCTTCGCACATGTTTGATGGAGCAGTGATGTCATAATGCATTTACCCCCTCTCTTCCTCTTTCCTTAAAGACACTTGTGGTTATGATACACTATACACTTCAAGCATTCAGCAGATGAAAGCCGAACTCTGTCAGCTTGTTTGCACAAGCTGCACACAAGTCACCCCAATAAATATGAGACCAAAGCAAAAGCACATTTCTGGCACTTAATGACATACACATACACTTGGGTATCCATCTGTAAAAAACATTGTACATGGTAACAATCTGCCATACTTAAATAGTCACATGCTGGAGAGTATGGTCACAGAGTTAAAGACATTTATATATACAGGAAGCTGAATACAATATTCCAAAAAAAGGAAATTGGAAATATCACTAGGCCTACTAATGTTCCTTAAAGTACCCTTGTAAAACAGATAATGCACTGTGTATGCAAGACTGCCTTAAAGAGACAGTTTTATTTTATTTTATTTTTTATTTGTATAATTCAAGCCTCCAAGCAAGTGGTAATTTCCAAGTGCAGTGGGACAAATTAAGGACACTTAAATTAAATTATTTAAATCAATACTTTTTTTCATCAAGGGAACACTATGATTTTCTCTAACAGTAAAAACATAATGTTACAAAAAAGTCTTATTTATCTTTTTAAACTTTCTGTGCATCCAAGAAGCCTGAAAAAATAATGTGTCAACAAAAATATTCAGCAGCATAATAATTTAAATAATAAATAATTTTAAATATTATCCGTTTAAAATAAGTTTAAGCATATTTAAATCACAGTACAGAAATTGTTATTTGTTGTAATATATACATATATATATATATATATACAGTGCATATTAGGAATGGGAAGATTCCCTGATTCGCTCGGTGCATTGGCTTAAAAAGTTATCGATGCGATGCATCGGTTTAAAATGTGTGCATTGAATACAAATTGCCATTTGTATCGCGATGCATCGTTTCTGTCGTATTTATTTCTTTATAATTATTAGTAGACTTACTACACTTTCATTATTTAGAAAGTAGAATTTGTAAAAAATGTCACGCCACTATAAAATATACAGGCAGCACACCGAATCTGACAACACACTTGCGCCGACACGATGTGTGTGGAGTGTGGAGACTCCGGGCTCCTCCTCCTCTCACTTGGATTCAGCTGGACCTGCTACTGGGACGTCGGGTGAGCAAACGATCAAAACTTTTCTTCAATCGCAGCTGCCTAACAGTTCTGCTCGTTCCAAGGCAATAACCGAGGCAATCGCATTTTTTATCTGTAAAGACATTCATTCTTAAACCTTACAGAGAACAAGGGCCTTCCAATACCTGTTTAATTGCATATTTGTTACATTGCATCAACAATGTTGAATCGAATCGAAATCGGATTGCGCAGCATCATCACAGGGGTGTATTATATCGAATCGAAATCGGATTGCGCAGCATCGTCACAGGGGTGTATTATATCGTATCGCATCGCTAGCTGCTTCGTGTATCTTTAATGTTTCATATCGTTGGCTTTGCACCGACATGCCTATCGCATCGGTCTCAGTACTTCCCTAGTATACAGTATATATATGTGTGTGTGTGTGTGTGAGCAATTATTATTTTGTAAGGTTGACATTTGTATGTGTATAACTAAAATTACAAAAAAATTTTTTAAATATCATTCTTTTACAAAACATAAATGTAATAAATACAGTGGTTAAAAGCATCTACTAAATGAATAAATGTAAAAAATGCATTAAAATTAAACAATTTAATTTACTAGCCACTAGTTCAGAGCTACCAGTAGGAGCTACCAATTTGTAGTGTATTCATGGAAAGTCCCAGGTACTTATGAATCAACTTCTGATGTCATAAATCGGAAATTCTTACACCCTAACCACTTTACAGACAGATGGACCGAACTCAGAAAGCAAACCTAACACCACACCTTTCCGTTTCTTTATTTGCGGTCAATTCAAGCACTCAAAACAAAAAAATAAATTAAATCCAGTCATCCTGTGACTGAAGTGTCACTTGGCAAACTCATTTTACTCATCATAAATTACCATCTCTACACATCGCCTCCCTTCTCCTGAGCTCACTGGGGCCTAGACTCTCGACCAGCAATTAAGTCTTGAATAGGAGTTATCTTGTGCCGTGACCTCACATGACCTCCTTATTGAAAAGCCACCGCATTCTCTCTCCATTGAGCCTGTCTTTAGTATTCAAGGCACTGGCCGCTGATCGGAACAGTATTATCCTTAGCAGAAAATAAGGTCAGAGGGTCAATTTAGAGAAATGCAGGCTTTGTCATAAATCAGTCTGATCGAAAAAGTGTTTCAGCAATTAAACACGGTGAGCAATTTTTAAACCTTTATATATATGCATACATATATATGCGTATATATGTAATATACACACACACATAAGACTTTTTTTGAACATATATTGTACATATATAGTGAGCATAAATTAGTAAATAAAACCTCAATTTGGTTAAGTTTCTGATATTTAGCTGTAAGATATATATATATATATATATATATATATATATATATATACGCATACTATTAATTTAGTTGAC
>JAUMHP010000025.1:2519977-2535754 GCA_032361065.1 Enteromius trimaculatus
CCTGGAGTCGATTCCGACACTAGGGCTAGTGAGAGTCGAGGAATCGACTCTTTTGGAGTCGACTCCCCATCTCTAGCTAAAAGTGCATTCACACCTGAGGCAACTTGGGCGAATATATCTCGCTATTCGCATGTAGTTGGACGCTTGAACATTGTTTACGGCGGTTTCACACTGCACGCATCAGCAGGGCGTATTTTTCCAGCGTCCGTGTTTTCACACAGTACGCAGAAAGATGCTTGTCTATAGCCTGTTGCAGTACAAGCTGCCAGTATGAAAGCACAATCGGTGCGCGCTGCTCCTGCTCTGCATACACGCCACTTCCGCTCATGCTTATTAACGCGCCGCTTAATTCGCGTGAATCGTGCTGCAGGATGTCTAAGTGCGTCTTTGCATTAACTTTACATGTAAATCTCTTGCGCTTAGCGCTTCATTCGCGTCTGGTGTGAATGCAAGAATAAATGTCTTGTTACGTCCACAAATGCATTTGTTTATTTCATATAATCGCAACATTTGCTGTAATGTAATCGCATAGGCTGACATCGCGATTGCGATGTGATTAATTGTGCAGCACTAGTGTAAACTAACCAAAATTTCCAAATCTGTTGAAAGAGACAAAAAAAAAAACATTTTAGTAATCAGTCTACTCAGGTACTCAACTGATAAATTAAAACATAAACAAATGAGAATTAATTAAAGCTTTCCTATGCCATGACCAGTCTTAAAAGTAGGCATGGTAATGATATCAACCAGCATGGCTAATGATAATATCCTTAAAGTGAATGACAAAGTTTGAAATGACTTTTGGGCTCTTGTGGAAAAAAACTAAAACTCTTTTGACAGATTTTATGCATCTAAAGAAATGTGCAGGAATTCCTTCTCCATCTTAAAGTGGATTTTTTTCTGTACAGCAAAAGAAGTATGAGGCACTCAAGGCCCACTTGTTCAAACATTTGAAAAAGAACCATCAAAGAAATGGTCAAATAATTCGAGAGCACACGTTCAGTGGAATTTAAATTCAAAGAAAGCATGGTGCCTTCACTCTGCAGGTTTTACTGTAGTTTTGTGTAAAAAAAAAATAAAAAAAAAAAAAATAATAATAATAATAAAATATATCTGCCATAATTCGCTAAAGTAGACATTGTTACTTTGCCAAATGTAAAATAATACAGCTAAGTGGGTCTGTGTTGGATTTGCTCCCATCAGAAAATGAAACAATCCCCCTAAAGGCACCAGGCCCAATTTTACAATTTAAAAATGACACACTTCACATTTAATAAGTATATTCAGTGCCCATATATTCCAATAATTACTTACAAAGATGAAAAACAGCATCATTAAGCCATAAAAAAGACATTAAAATAATACTTATGCTGCAACAAAATGATACAACAAATAATAACAATAATAATGATGATGACTACATTATTCATAAGTGTTTTTAAATGCAACTTGAGCCATGTTCTGTATTTCTGGATCCACTGATGGCCCACATCTGCATGGTCTGTCAGTTCTCTGACGGTCTGTGTGAGGAGGATGAAAGCCATGACCAAATAAACTGACGGAGCCAAACCTTTCCCTCCATTCACCTGCTCTCCTCTCAGAATGAACCTAGAGACTCTCTCCGGTGTGCCTCTGTTTCGGTGCAAGAGCATTTGTATCAGATCACCCAATACATGCATTGAGAAAGACTAGACCTCACAGACAAACTCTCTTGTACTGTCATTTGCTTGGATTCAGACCAGTGCCCATATGACTGGATAGAAAGAGAGGGGAAATGAAATCAGCACCCATATCCCAATAAATTTATATAACTTCTGCATTCTTTCTGGCCAACTGGGAATGTGACTTCTAGGTACAGTACACTAGCAGAAAAAAAGGTACAAAAGCTGTCACTTGGGAGGTAGCTTTTTCTAAACTTACTTTTCACCCCTGCAGGGTATGAATTATGACAGCTCCTTTTTCCCTCAATTATATCTCTAATGTAGACGAAATTAACCCCTGGTTTCACAGACAAGGCTTACGCCTAGTCCTAGACTAAAATGAAAATCTGAGCTGCTTCAACTGAAAGAAACTTACCCTGACTGATCTTAAAACATATCAGTCCCTTTACTTTGTCTTACGATGCACATCATTAATGTTTTTTTCCTAAGGCATGTTAATTGAACTATGGCCTAATCCTGGTTTAGGCTAAGCCCTGTCTATGAAACCAAGCCTAAGTGTCTCAAACTTCAAGCTTCAATTAAAAATTTCTAATTTTTAATATAAGCTCAAATATATCTTTAAAAGCCAAAATATGCGAGCTACTCTATACATGTTATTTTGAATCCATTTTTATTATTTTCTATAAATTTTACACACAAAAAAAATCAACATTACATCATAAACAAGAGCTCAGCGCTCTGTAAAGATCTATAAAAGGGCATTATCTAAACAATGAAATTTCAAGGTTGCCACATCCTCTGCTGAGCAAGGAAAGACAGAATGAGATTATCGATGTTTGCATTCTTAGGTTTAAAGCGGCTCTTCAATTACACCAACTTAATGTGTGTAGCATATGCGACGACATGCCTTAATACCTCTCTGCGACATAAAAACACATCTAGTGCCATTACAGGGATTCAGCTGCATACGACCCAGTTTACTGCTCAGCCTGCTGTTTTGTAGCATTTCAACCATTCAATTATGCTAATGCAAAGGTGTTTGTGCACAATGCTGAAAACATATCATTATTTAAGCCAACTTGGGTAAAGAGCACTACTCCTGGATCAGAAGCGAATGTCATTTCTCTGACGTAATGAACAAAATGCTCAGGAACACAGGGTGCTTAGTTTGAAGTAGTTTGAAAGCCTCTTGTGCACCAAGTGCATGCATTCACTGTGGGGTTTTATAATGAGTTCCTCTCCTTTTTTTGCTCATTCTGAAGGCACTGATAGGCACTGAATGCGGGCGAAATTGCTCTGGCAGGAGCCGATGCAGCTCTTGCCTTTCGTTTATTATTTGTTTCAGATCAGAGAGAGATGTGGAGAGTCTATAGATCACAGTGTAAGCTCTACATATGCGTCCCTCTATCTCCAAGGCACACAGACACAGAGAGAGCGCAATTTACTAAGGCTGCTCTGAAGGATCAACATCACTTCAAAGAGGCCCTGGCTGAGTGTGGTGCCGCGTACGCCAATGTGGGTCTTGTAAGTGTGGGTAAACACGAGGAGATCACAAGCCCTCTAATAGCAGCCTGGATCTGAAGAGGTCCCCACCTTCTGCCTGCCTTTTAAATGTCTTACGAGTTCGAGACACAGAAAGCCTCCGCTCTCAAGTACTTATGTGCGCCATTACTCCGAGTCTGGGAAAAACGCATGTGCAAACACATAGGAGTCATTGATGATACATTTCGCTAAACATACAGTGTGATTTATATGGAGACGAGACGGGATAGGCTTTTCCCATACAGATAAATACGTACAGAAATACACAATTCCAAAGTTTGGGGTCAGTGTTCTTTTTTTTAAGGCCTGAATATTTTTCTTCAGCAAGGATACATTAAATTGATTAATAGTAACAGTGAGACTTTAAGAATCCTGAAAATAATGTGGCACAGTTTCCAAAAAAAAATGTATAAATAATGCAGTGTAACTGTTATAAAAAATTAAAATAATGATTGACAATGAAAAATATTTTTTGAGGGGAAAAAACATGTTCTCTAATGGCTGCTGAAAAATCAGCTTTGCCATTCCAGGAATAAATGATATTCTAAAAGATTTCCATTTTATTTATTAATTTTATTAAATTAAACCAACAAGTGATTTCTTCACTAATTAAACCTTCAGACACTCGCTTAGATGCATATGCTTTGAGAAACGAAGCACTGATAGCTGTACTGATAAGCTGTGGGTCTGATGTTTTTTTTCATGGCATGCCACCTGATATACAACCCTGAGAGGAAGTATAGTAAACAAACCTCCAATTTAAAGCCAAATACTGTATATACAGTACATCCCTGAAGTTGAGAGTTGGAAGTTGATACCAGCAAAACATCCCCTTAAGTTTACATCCAGCAAAAACAATGATCTGATAACACTTGCCTTTTGTTTCTTGTGTTATCCTGAGGAGCATCTGTGAGTCCTGACAGGTTGATGCTCTCAGTTGCACTATAACCTTGTAAGAATCCAAAATGAGATGAACAGGCCTCAGAACGGGTTGCAAAACATTCCTCCTTTACAAACATCAAGCTTCTCAACACCTAAAGACTCAAGAACACTGACATCTATTGGTTCAGAGGTTTAACTGCATGTGCTTAGGAAAAACACCATCAAAAATCCCATTAGAGGACACTTCCTTAGATCTTGTTTTTATGGGGGATATTATTATTATCCAACACCCTTACATGAATAGCAAAATATAGAATGTATATTGCACAATTGTTTTATTTATTTTTTTACATTTACTATATTTATTGGTTAAGAATGCATGTAAATGATCAAATTTGACATCTAGGCACAGATAATGTTATGAAAATGTTTAAACAAATGTTGCCCTTTGGAACTTCCTATTTATTAAAGATACTGGTGGGAAAATATAACAGGGTCCACAAAAATATTAATCTCATTTCACTTTTACATTGATAATATTAATATAATATTTCCTAACGAAAAAAAGCTATTTTGAAGTATCATGTTTCATTGAAGACTAAATAGAAATAAAATTTATATTAGCAATGTATACTGTATTAGTTTATAGTAGAATAATGTCACAATATTGCTGTTTTAATGTATTTTTGACCAAATAAATGCAGGATTGGTAGCCATATTTTCCAAAAACATTCTATAATCTCAAAGTACATCCCAAAACCTTGGAACAGTATATTTGGAATGATCGTTATTTATTTATTTTTATTATCATTTTAATTTATGTATTTATAATATTTTACATTCATAGTAAAATTGTGGTACTTGATATTATTTACTTCTTTAGATTGTGAAAGTGGTGCCAGCTGGTGGAAAAATTAGCGTCTTTTCAGGTCAGAAAAAGAATGCCAGAAGTATAGGCTAAAGAGAAGTACACCAAGGACAACTGATACGCTTGCTTCAGATGTATCCTCAGGTAAAGTGAACCAATATAAACACTGAAGGTTGGAAATTCAGGCCCACTCCGAGTGAGAAAAAGGAGAACTGACAATTTCGGGTTTGTCAGAAATTTGCTTCATTGACATTGATCTCCATCTGTGGGCTTTTTACTCCAGTGGCTAGAAGTAAAGCACTAAAGCCATGGTCGTTCTTGAACATGACACCATCTATCCCTCCCTCCCAGCTGTGAGTGCCCCTCAGTGAGGGTACTGTGGCTCTGGCAAAAGCCCCACCAGATGTTCCAACTCTCCAGGGACTGATGGCAGGCCCTCCGATGAGGATAAGCAAATTGTCATTAGAGTCATTATGGCAAACAGGGCTTCATTTTCAAAGGCAGGTCACAAAGTTTGTGCTATGCTTTGTCTTGCATGCCCAGAGTGGGCGTTGATGGATCTGTTGCCCGTTGAAAACAGAAGGCCAAAATGTCCTCCACTGCTGTGCTGGACTCACTGTGATACTGTAAAGGGCTCTGAACATAAACAAAGCATTGAGGGCCTGGTGTAAGAAAATCTGTGAATGCATTTCACACATACTCTTTCTTTTACACTTACTTTGTCTTTTTCTAGTTATTGATTAGTCCTTTGCATACAGTATTAGCCTACCTCACACAGTGAGTCAATAACTTACTTACGCTGTAGCTTTTCTAAAGTCAGCATGCAATAAAAATTCACCATCTAATTTAATTTAATTTCTAAATGCAAAAGGTCTTGTTGTGAAATATCATAATTGGACCTTCCAGCCTTCGTTGGTGACTTCTACAATCACTTAGTCTGCCCTTACAAGCTTACTTTTATCTGCTTTCACTGCATCTCAACAATCAGTATATGTGTGTGTGTGTTTCTTTTTTGATCATACTCAGATGAGAAGCACAATAGGAAAGAAAAGTTCTGTCACTACTGTACTTTCATTTCATTGTGTTTTTAAGATCAAGCGCATCTGACACATGGTCACTGACAACGACAAAACTGATGATAAATCATCCAGATTTCAAAACTGAATAAAGATATGCCTGCTCTGGCTCCCTAGTATTTTTTGGGTAAATGCATAAATGCCACCTCTGAGCATTAAACAATTTGACACCTAAATGTCACTTCAGGGGCACTTCTATGCCATCATTTCAGATTTGTGTAAATTTGGCAATATGCTGGTGTTTAGAATTTCGGAGCAGGTTTGAAATCTGGAGACAAAGGTGGCACAGAAGCACTCCTAAAATGGCATTTAGGTGCAATTATACAGACTGCATAACTCTGCCCAGAGGTGGCATGAACGCATTTACACAACAGTTGTATCTGTAAACTTTGATACCAGGGATGAAGTGGGTCAGAGCATGCCTAATTTAAACATCTTTTATGCAGCATTGCTTCCTTACACTATATTTTGAGTAGACACAGAGCAGCCTTAACGTAACTGTGTAAAGATGCCTTATGATGTCTTCAAATGCTGTCCAGGCAGACAGCTCACTAAGGTTTGATAGAAAGCCGTCTCACCTCTGAGCCCTGCTCACCACCAAAACCACACACTTTCTTTCTCAAACTACTTTAATCTCTTTTAAGCAGTTTGTTGTTGGTAGACAATAGGCTTTGTTTGTGTGTGTGTGTGTGTGTGTGTGTGTGTTTGGGGGTGGCAAGCATAAATCTCAACTTTGTTAGGTGTTATCAGCACAACTCCTCTTTTGTCCTCCCCTGCTCCATCACTCTGCAATCTCTGCATTTATTATCAAAGCACAGCAGATAAGAACAAACACAGAGCAGTTTGTCGCCACCTGACACGGTTTCCATTGGAGGAGATGAGAGGAATACTTATCTTGTGGGCTAGATGAGATAAAAAAGAGAATATTCCTAGAGGAGATCAATAATGGTTATTCAGTCCAGAGTTCTACCATTGAAAGCAATGACACTGTCCCAAGCCACTGCTGGGATATTGATTTCAATTTATTTTTAACTTAGTGATGGATATGGGACAAGCTGATAGAAAGGTATTGGTTGGATAATTACTAACATCTATTAATTGGAGGATGAGATGGAGCACTCGGTTTTTATTTAGCATAACAGCAAATCCAGATGGCCCAGTCAATATGATGCAATTTAGCTGCTCTCACAGATGTTTGTTGGATTGAAGACAAAGTTGCTTGAGAAATTTACATTTTAAAGGAGACTAGAAGTCAGAAAAAAATCAGGGTCTTCTGCCATTTTTCACAGCTTATTATGACATATACTATTGTTTAAAAGTTTGACTTTTAATGGTTGTGAAATGTATTTGATCAAAAGCATTTGTGAAAAATGTGTGAAAAGTATTTTTGAAAGTATCGAAAATGCAGCAAAATAGTAATATTATGGATTTTTAGGTAAATTTAATGTGCCCGTCTTAAAAAAATAAAATAAAATAAAATAAAATTACTTAGAAAGTTAAAGTTAAATTAAAATAATACATCTCTCCCATGGAGAACAAGATTTTTTTATTATTACTATTTTAAGTTTGCTTAAAGATTCATTATATTCCTGTTTGTTGATTTCTTTCAGGATAAATCACACTCCATGCACTACACCAAAAATTTACACTTCCATGCTCGACGGATTAACTATTTGTTTGTTCTTTTTGTGATGTATTTGGGCAGGTGAGTAGAGGAGCAGCAACAGATGGTGTTTATGAAGATAATCACCGACAGCCTCATCTGAATGCGTGTCAGACCAACACTTGCTTTTTGTGAAGAGAGAAACAGGTAGCCATGACTGCTTTGACTGCAGTACATCAGGGACTTGGATAATCACTCCACCCCCAGCATCATTTTGCATCAGTCAGATAGACGGAGTGAAGCAATCGAGAAGCGATTGGTTCTTGAATGCGAGCATACAGTCGAGCCATTAAAAATAGAAGGTAAAGATCTGCCCTTCAGGAGCGCAACTATCAAACACCTGCCTGTCAAGCAGCTAATCTCCTCGCCTCATTGGCTTTGCTCGGCTGTTAATAATTCAGTAACTGAAAGATTAATTGTTGCTCGTTCAATTAACTTAGCCTCTTTTTAGTACTTTTATCATTCTAGTAAATGCAAATGCATTCCATGACTGAGGGGCAAAATGTGCTGCATGCTGAGTTCAATGCAGTCTGTCACAAACGAGTTCCTTGCAGAACAATGAGTTCATGGATTTGTTTGGAAATTGAAGAATCTTAAATGCATTTGTTTGCATTTGCTTTTACAGATTAACCTTAAAACATCTATCTCAGCATATCACAGTGTTAAACTCTAAGCAACACAAAAAATATCTTTTAAGCAAAATTTGAGTTGCTATTCCATCAGGTTTATATGGTAAAATTTGACTTATTCATAACCTGTGCTTGCGAACTATTCTATTTTGTAAACATTCTACAACATATACAAAGAATCTGTTACTCTATGATACAGCTAAATTCCTCAGAACCCAATTAAATTCTGATATGAATACATTAGAGTGAAGCTTATGAAAACATGCCCTGGTCACATTTAACCCCCAAAAAATCATAAGAAAAAAAAAAAATTGCATACTTATAGTTGCATAAAAAGAGAAAAGAGACCTATTTTTAGAACCATTCAAATATTTTTTCCATTGTGATATTATTTGCATGACAATTAGTATGATTTCTCCCCTTAAATTCCCATGACTATTTTTTTTTTAATTAATCAACATAAAGGTGGCTCTCATTAAACACAGTTTTCTGTAATACAATTAATTTTTGATATTATATTTGACTTGATTGAGTCTGCATAAATTGGCAGTACAACCAATAATAACATTAAATAATAATTTCTGTTATGTTGTCTGTAGTTACCCTTTCAGTCGAATCACTTCAAAGTTACATATGGGATCTTGCTTGAGAGACAAAGATTCGTCTTTGAATCCTTTGGAAAAGGCCAATGAATATTGGCGTGCAATAATTACAACCAGGTGCACCTTATCACAGCATGAGTATAAGAGGGCACGGCTGGATTGCACATGCAGATTTTCCCTTTCGGAGCCTCGTCTGATGACATTGAGTCTGCTGGAAGAGAATCTTCACAAACCATCCAGAGTTCCTGTTCGCGTTCATGCTCTCTCGTCGTTGCAGCAACCTCTACTGGGCAGCTGTCAACAGACCCGCGGGACTGGTAGCCTTTATAAAGGCTCACAGAACGCCAGTCTTTTGCTCGCCAGCGGGAGATCTCATCCACTGAGTGCACGTGGTGACATGAGAGATCTCTCCTGGGCAACCGGGCATCAAAAAAAGAGCAATTTCCTCACGGTCTCATAGCCATTCTCCGTAATGTCTTGGCGGCCGTGCATTTCTGAGTGTGGGAGTTTCCTCACATCCTCAGACGGGCACGATCGCTCGTGGATGACTCATGCGCTCACTGCGGGCGCATGACCATCGCTACATTGAGGTCCCGCCTCTCGTTTGCGAGACGGCTCCCAGTGCGCCCACCTCTTGGCAAGTTAAGCCGTAAAGGCTTAAGCTCTACCACTGTGAAGTGCCTGGGGGACCTCAAGGTGACTGTGCAGAACGTTTCGCGGGACGTGACTGCTCCACAAGTGTCTGTCAGCGCCGGTAGTTCCGCCGTGGTGTTTCCCGAAGAATGCGCTCCTCTGAATGCCACCGGGCACAGTGTATCTTTTGGTGCACTTGTCTTCTGCTGCATCAGAAGGAGAACCGAGTGGCGAATCGCTCGCCAGTGCGGGACAGAGGCCATCCGCGGCCGCTGCTCCGTCCCAGGTGGACGCCGAGCTCTCGGCAATGCTCCTCCGAGCCGCCGAGGCGATCGGGTTGGATGTGCCGCGTGCGCCTTTGGCTGATCCATCTCGGCTGAATGATTGGTTCCTGAGTTCTCAGACCGCGGCTCCATTGCGATCCCCCTGAGTTCCTTTCTTCCCGGAGGTGCATGAGGAGCTGACCAGGTCATGGCGAGCCCCGTACTCATCACGCCTGGCTATCAGCTCCTCTCCCCTCTCCACCCTTGACGGAGGTGCAGCCAGGGGGTATGTGGCGATCCCCCAGGTCGAGCGCGCTGTAGCGGTGCATCTCTGCCTGCGCAGTGCTGCCGCCTGGCATGGGCCACCACGACTCCCGTCCAGAGCATGTAAGGTTTCGTCCGCTCTCGCAGGCAGAACTTACTATGCTGCTGGACAGGCTGCCACCTCCTTGCATGAGTTGGCCACACTCCAAGTCTACCAGGTTAAAGCATTGAAACATCTGCACAAGGGTGGATCTGATCAAGAGGTCATGCAGGAACTCCATGCCGCATCCGACTTCGCTTTCCAGATGACGAAGGTTGGCGCACATGCCCTTGGTCAGGTGATGTCCACAGTAGTGGCTCAGGAGCGACACCTCTGGCTCAATCTTGCTGAAATGGCTGACGGTGACAAAGCACGCTTTCTTGACACGCCCATCTCGCAGGTTGACCTCTTCGGCGACACTGTCGAGGACTTTGCACAGCCACGTGCTGCCATGCAGGGAGTATGCCAAACTCCCCAAAATCCTCAGCCTGCCCGTCTCCGTGGGCGCCCCCCGCAGCACCCAAACCAGCAACACCTGCTCCGTCCCCGGCTGAAGTGCACGACGCTAGGCTGGCAGCGGGTGTGGGGCGCTGCCAGCATCTCGGGGACCAGCCAAGAACACCCGCAAGCTACAGAAGCGCCCCTGAGACGGGCAGCCCAGAGGTGGTGGAAAATTATGACATCTGTCCCCCTCCCCCTGGCGGAGGGCTGGGGGCAGCAGAGACATCGCTGCACTTCGCAAACAACCGCCATTGGACTTCAGGTCAACCCTGGGGTTCGCATCTAACCAATCTGTTTCATCCTCAGATGCGGACCCAGAGCCCTGGATCGCCAGTGCTGGAACCAGTGCGAAAGGTAAGGGCTATTCAGAGCAGCCAGACTCGCCCCCAGGACGTTCATTCTTCTGGGGCTGGTCCCCTCCCTGGTTCCCCACCAGGCTGCCCCACTGCGAGCATGGCTGTCACAGTTCCCTTGATACCCCTGGCGACACGGTTGGAGGCCTGGTTACAGCTCTCCAACATCTCGCGTTGGTTGATACGGACTGTACGCCTCGGCTATGCGATTCAGTTCAGCCAGGTGCCCACCCAAGTTCAGAGGCGTTCTGTATATTCATTTTCACTCCAAGGCAGATGCCGCTGTGCTTCATGCAGAGGTTGCAGTCCTACTGGATAAGGATGCAATCGAGGCTCTCCCTCCAGCCGAGATGAGGTCGGGTTTTACAGCCCTTACTTCATCATGCCCAAAAAGAGCGATGGGTTGAGGCCCATCCTGGATCTACGAGCCCTGAATCAGTCCATTCACAGGCTGCCGTTCAGAGTGCTCATGTTGAAGCGCATACTGAAATGCATTCGACCCCAGGATTGGTTCGCAGCCATTAACCTGAAGGACGCTCACTTTCACGTCTCGTTTATGACTCGCAACAGCCCCCTTCTGCAGTTTGTGTTCGAGGGCCTGTCCCTGTCTCCCTGAGTTTTTACCAAGCTCGTGGAGGGATCTCTGTCTGCCTTATGGCAGATGGGCATCTGCATCCTCAACTACCTCGACGACTGGCTAATAATAGCTCACTCGTTAGAGGGGCTGTGTCAGCACAGGGACATAGTGCTTCGGCACCTCAGCCATCTGGGCCTTCAGGTCAACCGAGAGAAGAGCAAGTCCTGGTGGTAGTGACATGGTTTCCAGACCTAATGCTCCTCGCGGCCTTGAGGAAGGACCTTCTTTCTCAGTGGATGGGCACGATCTGGCACCCACGGCCCGATCTCTGGAACTTGCACGTCTGGATCCTGGACGGGACGCGGCAGACCAGAGATGGGGTCTGTTTGTCGACTGGTGCTCTTCACATGACGAGAACCCACAGAGATGTCCGATTGCAGTTGTGTTTGCCTTCCTGCAAGAAGATTTGCTGTCCCCTTCAACTATTAAAGTGTATGTTGCTGCCATCGTAGCATACCATGATACAGTGCATGGAGAATCCCTAGGTAAGCACCAGCTCATTATTAGGTTCCTTAGAGGTGCGTGTCGGGTTAATTCTCCCGAGACTGTCCTCAGTACCCTCTTGGGACCTTGCCGTCGGGAAGACCGGCTGGTGTTGGCTTGCTGCTGTGCCCTTTAATGGTTCCCTGTGGCCTTAGAGTCATGGCCTCTTCCATGGGTTTGTTCCCATATGTAACGTCGATGTGATTCGACTGAAGGGGTAACGTCTAGGTTACGAACGTAACCCACGTTCCCTGAAGGAGCGAACGGAGATGTTACATCTTTCTGCCACGACCCTGGGTTGCTCCTCGGGTCCTCAACGAAAGCCTGCATGTGCAATCCAACCGTGCCCTCTTATGCTCACGCTGTGATAAGGTGCACCTGGCTGTAATTGTTGCATCCTTTTCCAAAGGACTCGAAGACGATTGGTCTCTCAAGCGAGATCCCATATGTATTGTCTCCCTTCCCTCATTCAGGGAACGTGGGTTACGTTCGTAACCTAGACGTTTCCTTGTTTATGTTTGAGGACTTTTGTTATGAACATTTTGTCTCTCCCTACATCTTGCTTCCTGTGTGTTTGTGTCTCCTCCCAGCTTGTTTGTATCTATGGTTTTTGTTTTTAGTTCCTACTTCCCCTTTGTATGATCAGGGGCCTGTTCCATAAAACTAGTTTACCAAATAAGCCAGGCTTATTTCAGTTAGTCTGACTTTTTGCCAGTTAATTTGTATTAAAATAAGTCAGACTATCTGCCATAAGCCTGGCTTATTTTGTAAACTTGTTTTATGGAACAGCCCCCAGGTGTATTGAAGTAGATCTTGTAACGATACTGTATATGCTGAATACATCAGGATTCATAAAACCTGACTGTAATACATATTTATTTTCATTAGAATCAATTTACTGAAATACAATTATTTTTATAAAACATTTGATTTGATTGAATCTGCATAAATTGTTAATAAAACAAATATTATGATATTTAAATAATTTTAGAATTCTGTTCTTTTAAATTTGGAGTGATGTTCCTTACATATTCATGTACCCATTAATTCATCTTGTTATACATATTTTTAAGAATTGTAAGGAATTAATTGCAAACTCTGAACACATCAGGATTAAAATGTAATGCATGTTTTTGTTTAGTTTTATGATTCCCATCATTCTTAATGGTTATTCTCATTAGATTCAATTTACTCTAATACGATTATTTTCATATACTATTTGATTTGATTAAAGCTGCATAAATTGGCAGCACAGCAAATATTACAATGATGTTTATATGCATTGAAAAAGACACTCTGAAAATGATGGGAACATTGCAATACAGAAACTCACGCTGTGTGCAGTATGTTTTAGCATGCCTTGCTTGCCTTCGGTGCTTTAGGAATAAATATGCATGTTTACGATGACCTGTCAACAACACATCAGTGGCCTTTTCTGCTACCAGACAACACCCAGGGATTTTCGAGAGCAAACTTCATTTTCTTACACAGTTTGACAGCGTAATCACTTGATTGAAGAAAATCTCACTTCACCATGGGAGATGCATAAAATAAGGCACTACGGCTCTCTTTTCCTCCCCCTCACCTATATGCAGCAGACCCAGTGTAGAGCACTGAGGTTTTTTAGGTTTTGGCTTATTCGCTTTGGGTATTAAGTTCCAAATTCTATCCAGCTGGAGAAGGGAAACCAACTCATCTACCTCCCTTGGTTCCCCCTAAATAACATTAAAAATATCCCACATCACTCCCTGCCTCCTCTCCACACACTATTCAAGGCTTAAGAAATCGTCCATCCTGGAAGGTAGAAAAGATTTGGAGGTCATACGGCTTGTACGGCTCTCATAGAGACTGAAAGCGCCAATGAAAGAATGAAAGAAAGCGACTGAACGAGGGGGAACGAGAAAGCATGGAAAAACAGGGGGATAGATTGCAGGCAGGCAGGTGCAATCCACACGCATACGAGGTGGCGATTAGGGAGCGTGGGGCCCTGTGTGGGGCGAGGGGAACATCTGTGCCTGTACCAGCCCACACAAAAGAGGCGGAGGGCCTCCCCCTTCTCTCCGTTCCCAAAGACCAGCCAGGCCTTCTCCAAATAGGCCAATCTCAATCACACAGACTAATTTAGAGCACTCAGCCCCACAGCTCATTAGCATCTGAAAAACTGCTAGGCATAGTGCATCATGGGTAACTCAACAATATGCTATTTGACTATATGATGTGACAAGTCCTCTTCTTTTCAGTCTGTGGTTATTTTATTATGAGAACAGAAATATTCATTTGCGACATGTTTCCACAATTATTAACATTGTAAATATTTAAATATATTTTCTTTTTTTTAATCAAATATACCTTTACAACACTACTTTGGCACTGAAAGGAACCCTGTAAATGTAAAAACTGTCCATTTTCTAGTTGCAGTATAATGGAATTACAAAATTAATTGTAAAATACTAACACAAGCAACATTGTTTGGAAAAAGAATATATTTATTTTATTAACTATTATTAACCAGGCTGTTTTGGGTCACCATTGACTTCCACAGTAGGAAAAAAAATGCTATGGATGTCAATGGTGACCAAAACAGCCTGGTTACAAACTTCTTTCAAAATATCTCCCTTTGTGTTCAGAAAAGCAAAGAAATTCATACACTACACACATGTAATAACCCCCAGATTGGTATGTGTAGCAGAACGTGTAACAGGTGTAACAGGTAACAACACTTTTTGGTAAGGGTTAGGTTAGGGTTATGGTTAGGAAGCACTTTTTGGTAAATAAATTATATTAAATAGACAATTGCTATGGATTTAGTGTGTATTTACTAGTACTAGTTTGGAACTACTCGAAGGTGAGTAAATGATGACAGAATTTTCAAACTCAAACTTCAATTTCAAACTCAATTTCAACAGGTTCAAAAAACACATAATATTCCACATACCGTACATTACCATTGCTCCTCTCCTCCCCCTTTCTGAAATGCTGATTTTTACAAAGTCCATTATTCTGAAAAGTGCAGTGTGTTCTGATTGGCCAGCTATCCAGTGTGGTGTGATTGGCCGAATACCTCAAGTCTGTGACAGAAATGTTATGCCCCTTACGTACCATAGCTGTGTCAAACAAAGTGTCTCCACGACATGGCAGCGACATTGGTTTATAGTATCAACAGCTGTAATACTTCTGTAAGTTGTAATGACCCTCAGCATGTATAAGTACAAATGTGTAACAGGACATTGGTAACATCACTTCAGTAAATACTTGTGTAACAATAATTATATAACCACAATTTGTAATAGCAATGTGTATAAGAGTAATTGGAACAATTTGATGAAGGGTAGGGATGGGTAGCTTTAAGGATATGTAAAGTGGGGAGAGTTGGTGAAGTGCACAACTGTAATACCAGTGTACTTGTGGTAAATCCTCAAGAACTGTCCGCTTAATATAAAGTGTAACATTCTAAACACCAACCATAATTTATATGTAAAGCTCAACTATTCAACAGAGTAATTACATGATAACTTTTGGCACTCTAGTGGTTAATAAACAGAATGCAGCAGTACTTACCCGAACCCATCTAAGTAGTCAGAATATAAACACTTACTATAGGTGTGTTGTAAGGCGGTCCTCTGTGGCGCCGTCTGACCTTCATCAGCGGGAACCTTCCCCGGAGTTTTAGTTCCTACCCG
>JAUMHP010000025.1:2535854-2548549 GCA_032361065.1 Enteromius trimaculatus
GACGTCAAAAAAACTTTCATTCTGGCTTGTCAGGGGATGTCATTTCAACGTCTGACAAAGACGATTGTTCAGTGGGTATCGTGAGCGTGCACAGAATGTGTAAAAATGCAGATATCAATTTAAACTCTCAATGTTTTTGTAAATCAGCTCTGTGAGACATGGCAGCTTTCATCAGTTTTAAAACAGCAGGAGATCATGATTTTCTGTAACAAGCGCAGGCAAACCTACTGAGTTTAAGAGAAACAAGTGAGGGGTATGTCTTCAGAAATCTGATGAAAGAGTCACTTTTTTGGCATTTCCTGCAGCTAATTCCACTGGGATGACATCAAAAGTTTAGTCATAACATTATGGATGTGGCATGAGGCATAGCTGAAATATGCAGATGATATCATTTGGTTGTGGTTGCGAGAACCCTTACTGGGAAACATCATTTGATTTACTCATGCATGGTGTCACTCGGCATGGAGTATCACAACAAGGAACTCGGTCATGCGCTCGTTGAATGAGCGTCTGTTGCTAGGCAATTACTGGAATCAAGAGACAGGATTTGTAAGGGGAATGTGTGTTTACCTTGGTATAGAACTTTTAAACAAAGCTCATTATTGTTTATAAAAGTTCATCTGGATCAGCTTCAGACTGATTTGTACTGCATCTGAATTCCATCAACACCCAACTGAACTAAAAGAGCAGTACAACATTTTGTTACAGTTAGAGAGTATTAAAACATGTAAATCAATAAATTAATCAATAAATTACAGGTATAAAATTGATTTAAAGAACAGAAATATTTTAGGAGCTTCCCAAATTGAAGTTATGTCACTAATGTCACATGGATTGTTTTATCAATGTCATACTCTATATATTATTGGCCGTGGAAATATTTCAGTCACGTTGCTTTCAGTTATGTTACAGGGTATGAATTCCTTTGGATTCCATCAAAAATATCTTAATTTGAGTTCTAAAGATGAACAAATGTCTTAAGCCTTTGGACGAACATGAGGATGAGTAATTAACAACAGAATTTTCATTTTGGGTTAAACTAACCATTTAATTTGGACTTAATGTGATATTTTTCTTTTCTAGAAGAACACACTTAAAGTCCTTGCACACCAAGTTCGAAATCTTCAATGCGTAAACACAGAATGGGAAAACACAGAAAATCAAACCCAATCTGAATTTTTTATGACAGACAAAAGTTTCGGAGGCAGTGTGTAAACATGAATGACGCAACATGAAGTCATATTTATTTTTTAACTTGCGGAAATTGTGTGCAATGACCTTTATTCTCATCTCAACAGTTCACCCAAAAATGAAAATTCTGTCATCATTTACTCACCCTCAAGTAGTTCCAAACCTGTATGAATTTCTTTGTTCCGCCGAACAATATTTTGAAAAAAGTTTGTCACCCTGCTGTTTTGGGTCACCATTGGCTTCCAGAGTATTTATATTTTTCAGATTTCAGAAAATATTTAGAACAGACAGACAACTATTTTAAAATGTTATAGAATATATATAAATTTTGCTTTGAAAATGAAATGGGTATGTGGGTGTTTTTTTAAACGTCAAGCTTTGGTAAATGTGTTTTTCACCAACCCATCAAGATAATTCAAAATGCAGTTGTTGGGCCAAACTTTTAAATGAAACTTTTAAATCCCTTTTATCTTTCTACTTCAAGTAAATGGATGAATGTTGTACGACTATTTGTGCTGATAGAGGCAATCAGAAGGAGCTAGCTTGAGTGAGATGGATGTTTTGGTTTGGGCGACAGCACAAGGCACAGAAAAGGCAGCTCGGCTTTAGACGTGCAATCACTCAGCTGAGACTTTACTTACAGATCAATACGTTCAAGCTGGAGGTCATCAGAGGTATTGCTGTTAGCCTGACCGCAAATGCAACACAGTCGAAGGGAGGCAACAACAAGTAGTCTATACACCCCTCTTTCAGGTGATCTACAGTCCAATTTCTTTTTCCTCTCACAGCATTTTATCATATGGGTGGTCTCATACAATGTGGCACTCATTTAAAGATCAGCCCATTAGTTTGCTAAATGAATGCTTAGTAATTTTGGCCTGTATGCTTTACACATAAAGGATGAAAAATATGTACGCTTGGGTGAGGTGAAGAATCAGTTGACTAATTAAGCAATTTGTCTTTAAAATGGTCGCCACATGGACTTCTTTAGATCACATGATCACCTGAATACTTCTTGCTTTATCTCCATATCCAATTATTATTCACTTTCTTTCGCTGAATAAATAAATTACGATTAACAGTGAACGATACATTTTTACACAACATCAGTAACTGACAACTGACAACAAGATTTTTTAAACTCTGTTTTAATCGTCCAAAACCAATGAGTTTTTTTTTAAAGAGGTCATATGATGTTGCTAAAAAGAACATTGATTTCTGTATTTGGTGCAATGCAATGTGTTTATGTGGTTTAAGTCTCAAAAAACACATTATTTTCCAAATACTGTGCATTATTGTTTCTCCTCTAAGCCTGTCTTCCTGAAACAGGTCGATTTGTTCTAAAAAAAAGCGAGGTGTGCACTGATTGGCCAGCTATCCAGTGTGTTGTGATTGACCGAATACCTCAAGCTGTAGGCAGAAATGTTATGCCGTGATGGCGCGTCCCGGCGCTATGACACCAAAACAATAAAGCACATTACAAAAGAGACATTTGTTGCATCCAATTGGGACATTATTACTGATTATAATGATGTAGTACCGTCTTTTTATGCGACGTGTTGCATCGGATCTCATAAACATAACACCATGTCTGTATGATCGATTCATGATCTGAGAAATGACAACAACAGCAATACAATTCACTGCTCAAAACTTGTATTTAAATAGTAAGTAGCAGATTCTTTTAATAAAAAAAACTTAACTTACTTTTAGGTTGTGAGTCAGAAGTGCCAGACTGTTCTTGCAGAGATGGAAATATTTTCTCGCTTTATTCTTCAAAATAAAATATATCAGTAATATACCCCACTTGTAAGCTTTTACTTGTCTTGAAAAAGATGAATGCTAACAAGTGGATAAATGCCATTAAATGTCAAGATGGCCAATGGATAAATTTATACTCATTTGTTGGTTGAGCTTGTTTTTCTTTTTTTCCCATACATGCCCTAGCTGATATTTCTAAATTACCTAAAATGACTGCAGTTTAGCTTTGTTTTTTCTATTGTTTTCATACTTGCTTAAGGTAATGACAGAAAACAGCATGCAGGCATTGTACATAATCAAACTGTAGCATGCAAGAAGGTGGAAAGAGAACATTTAAAGCAATATACAATTACACATACATTTAATGAATGAGGACTATAGAGCCTGCATGGATATTTTAGAATATGCCAGGATGTGTGAATGAATCAGAGGATGTATGGCCACCCTATTTATCATGGTGTACTGTATTTATAGCTTTTAACTTCTGCTGATTGTTTATAGGCTTCAGAATGCATAGAATATGACCTGTTTCATTTTTATTTAGGACATGCAGTGAAATAGACGGATGGAGAACAAATAATTCCCCTTTTTCTTTCACAAATGCTGTCTATGGTATGCATAAAATATATTATCTACACATGTAAACATGAGGGGAAGTCCTCCTTCTTTTATTATTGTTATTTTTATCTTGTATTCAGCACAATAACAGCCTGATATTGCTTTTGGCAGCATTTTCGTTTCCCTTCCCTACTCTACATCCACTGTGCAGTTTTGTTAGCTTGGAGATATAACGCTGACAGCATGGCCCGCCTGCACCTCATTCTGCATATTTTCTAGCTTCACTAATTAATAGGAAAGCCTGGGATTACAGGAATGATAGATGGCACAGTTTTGCAGCAGAACTCCTGTTGTAAATAGAAGTGGTTCCAAAACCCTCAGGGAAGATGGAAAAGTAGGGTAACATCCAATTTGAGCTTTCCAAAAAATCCTCCTGTTTCCAAGGAGAAAAATGATACAAGAGAACGATTCCAAAACACATATTCACACAGTCAAAAGAACACACGATGGCTCAAAGTCTAACAATGTTTTATGTATATACATAATTTCATGTAGCATAACCGGAAACCCTGTGTGCATTCAAATAAATCTATCTGATAACACCCAGATCACAGAAGTGCATTTCTCTCTTTGTTTCAAGCTGTTCAGATGTGGGAACCAGAAATTCCCTGTCTTTTATTCTGGGCACAAACCTTTCTTTCATGATCCAGGCGGCAGTGGAAGGTCTTGACCCCACTTCCACAGCCCTCGTCTCCTCAATACCTGACGCTTGGCTTGCCTCCGCGTGGATTATTGCAACACTCCATGCAGGCACTTTGATGTAATAACTATGTGCAACTTGAAGGCAGAATGAAATCTCACCTGATGGAACACAGAATAGAAAGACAGATGCGTGGAACATTTCAGCATCAGACCAATACCTGCAACCGTCGTGCAATTGCTTTGTTTACAGAAGCTTTGTTTAGCGTGTAAAGCATCATTTTCAATTCTTTCGGTCTTTGCTGTAGGACAGCAAAGTAATTGTGTGTAGTTTTCTCCATGCTGAACATGTTCGATTAACTTAATCATGTAATAAAGACAAATCATGGATGAATTTAGTCATGGCAAAACATATTTCTAACTAAGGATTACAAGTAATCTGGATTATGTAATCAGATTCCAAAAATCAAGTACTTGTTAGAATATATTACATTTTATAATGCTCATAATCTGATTAGAGTTCCTTTTTTTATGAATTACCAGCCTGATCTCATGTCAACTCGTACAAATTTTAAGAAGTGGCTAATTTGTACAACAACGATTTCATAAGATTTTGCTAAATCGTACGTATTTTACAAGTTGCCAATTCGTATGAACTGTATAAACCTAAAGACAAATGCAATACAATTGTATAAACTTTTAGACAAATACAATACAAAATCGTACAAGTAAGGTTGTACAAATTTGTACGGATTAGCAGTGTTGGGCAAGCTACTTAGAAAATGTAGTGAGCTAAACTCTCAGTTACTCTACATTGAATTAAGCTTGTAGCAAGCTAAGCTACAGCAACTTGGTAAAAGTAGTTTACTACATCTATTTTTTTTTTAATTGAACTAACTTTAAATCAATGCTACCATAGTGATAATTGTGCAATTATTTATTTAACAATTGTTCCAAACCAATTTGGCAACAAAAACAAACATAATAACAAAAGGTATCGAGAGTGTGTATGTATTATTATCTGAATGCATACATATGTGTAGCTTAGTGCAGCTTAAACCACAGGACAAACCACATTAGTTGAATTATAGACTACTCCAAACAGTACCAACATGGCAAAAAACAGACCGTTGTCTCAGTCAGGTAATGTTACGGCCACGGCCACTCCCCCCCCGGGATCAATTCGTCTCCGTCCTCTGCCATCTTTCCAAAAAGTGTTCGCCCAAGCATGTCACGCGTCCGGTGCAGAAGGTGACGCTTACACCAAAAAGCTAACCGCAGTAAGAAGTCACTGACATTAATGCGGCTGTATTGGCCCGTGTATGGTGGTGGCGTCATATACTGATCTAGGATCAGTGATCCGTAGCATTTGTATTTCCGATTTGTGCTTAAGCGTCAGAAATGCTTGGGAAATGTAGCGTTAACTTGTGTGGACACTACCGCTCTACTTGATCATTAAAAGAGCTTCACTACAGAAAAGCTATTTGATTCGGAAAACAGCGACGCTACCAACACGCTACTGAAAAATGTAGTTAAACTAGTAGCGCCACTACTTGTAGTGTTTACAGTTTAATGTTGCGTAATTGCCACATTGATGTGCAGGTAATTTTTAGTGTTTAAATAATTTATTTTCATTATTCTGATTTAAATATTTGCTTTTTATCACAAACTCACAAACCCACTGCAGTTCTTACATTATTCCCGGTTTAGAAAACCCTGGTTGTTAATGTAATGTTTTTGTGATGCTTTTTGCTTTTTTTTTTTTGTTTGTTTCAACATGGTATGTTTAATGCCAAGTTTAAAACCATTGAGTTTAAATGTTTGATAAAACTAATCTAATAAATAAAACTAATAAGTAACCTAAAGAAGTGATGAGAAACAGATTACATAACCAGATGAAACACTTTAGATGAAACACCGTGTTCTGACCATTTCTCCTGAAGCACTCGATCTACTTTAAAATCAGTGTTTGTCTTTCCTTTAAAAACCACATCACAGGTGACACAGAGCAAGTCCACATGTGTTTGTGTCCCTATTGAGGTTTCCAGGACTAAATATTATTTGACTTTTCTTCTGCGGAAACTTCTAATAGAGACAATTCTTCAGTCAACCTCAATGAAGACCCGAATAAACCCTGACTTTGTTTTATTGATCCCTTACAACTATCAATACAGTAAATGAGGTCATTTTGTTCGGAAATGCACAAAGACGGTTGTGTCGTCTTTAACAACTTCATCTTTACAGCAGGCAATTAATGTTAGCTGTCCTAGCAGGCTACATTTACACACCTTGATCTGTTGTGAGTGTCACTTACTGATGGAACAGATTTAGCTACAAACAAATGGACAAACACAAAGTCTGAATACGATGGGTAATTTACTAAAAATGGATTGTGGCGACTGATAGCGCCATTTATTTGCAGCAAATCCACTCAAGGAATTGACCCCAATGCAAATCACCCAAATATGCTAACATAACTTGCACACTTTACAATGCTGATCACTCTGTAATGATGAGCATGATCTGGTATAGTTTACTAAGGCCACAGATTCACAAATTTGCTGTAGATGCCTATTTGACTCAAATCAATAATTCATTTTAAAAAATATGACTTGCTCGTCGCAGCAACTGCTTAAGAAAGTTACATTTGTAGAAGTGCAGACGTCTTTGCTAACGATGAGAAAAGAACCCATAAACACCTTTGAAATCAGTTGTCTTGAAAATGATGCAGGCGGAATATTAGGGCTCCTTAAATGGAGTCCAGAACAGCCAAATACCACTTGGGAAATAAACATCTTGAAATAGGCATGGGGCCAGGAAATGGATTTCATTGCAGAACTAATCAACACAGGGCAGTTTTAGAAGGGAACAATTTAGATTTGGATTGGATCTTTACTGACATTGGAGTTATCAATGTGTCTCACACCAGCCAGGGTAATTTGATCCTCGATGTCCACACCAAAGTCTGACAGATGTCAGCGGCTCCAGCTAAGACTCATGCTGTGAGTTTGGCACTGTATAAAGCGGACTAACCAGAGCTAGTCATCGCATCTTTCCACTGATGTGGTTTGATTGGAGTTCAGATGATCTTTCACTAGTATCATAGGCAATCTGTCAGCACATACTCAGGCTACAAACACATGTCATGTGTGAAGCTGAGTTCTGTTTAGGATTCTTCACAATGTAGAAACTTAAGCCATTTAATCCACTGGAAGATAAAGAGAATTATGCCTCTCATAAAGCCGCTGCTGCAAGCCCCTGTGAGAGTGAATCCATAAGCTGAACTGAATTTGGCAAGATCTGAAGACTTGGGCTCATACATTTCTTGCCAGTATATATGTTCAATACTTTAAGATTGTCCCGTGTTACTACCTCAGAGATTTTCTCTCTGCTATCAGTTTGTCAGTGTGCAATCTACCAGAATTTTTTTATTTTTTTAATTTACTTTTTTCTATTTATTAAAAAAACGCTAAAATATGCATTACATATTAAAATTTGTTAAAAACATTGCATAGTAAAAAAGAACAAAACATTACATATTAAAAATATAAAAATTTATTTAATAATCCAATGCTGTAAAAACCACACAGCAACAGTTTGTGTTGACTTTAGTAGATTACGATTAATATATTTATTAAAGACACATAAATATTAGAATAACATTATTTTATTTTATTTACATTTTTTTAATTCATTGAAAAAATCCTGAAAGAAGCATTAAAGTTTCCAAAAAAATCACACAGCATCAGTTTGTGTCGACTTTAGTAGAAAAAGATTCATATACTTTTAATATCGCACACAAATATTAGAATAACAATAGATATTCAGCTTACATGTATGGTTTTCAAAGACATACAGGATTTGGCAGAACAACTGGTGAGCATTTTAGAATGATTTCTGAAGTATAACGAAACACTGAATTTAAATAAAATATACATTTAATTTCGGATTATAATATTTATAATTGTTTAGTACAGAAACAGTGTTGTTTTGAATGAACAGTTGTGTCCACATTAAGCCTGAACAGACAAATGAAACATTATAGACTAACCCTAAATAGACTACTCAAAACTGATTTATTTATTTATTAGCAGTGGACAGCAGTTTAACTAAATCTCCCTCTATAACAAACACCAGCTAACCAGCACATATGGATCATGTGCTTTATTTCTCCATTCAGAGTTTTTGTTGGCTGATCTCTCATTCACTTGTCTGCTTTATTTCAGCAATCACACGTAATGAAAGCGTTTCATTGCGTTCAGCATCTGGTCTTTTGGCAGCAAAAGCCGAACCTAAACCTCATATTGGACTTCCCTCAAGTTGGCATGAAAAGTGTCAGCGTTTACTGTTATCATGGCTATCACAGTTACTTTAACCTCGTAATGCTATTGATCATTCACAGACTTGGATTCGAAGACTCATTCAAACAGAACGGCATGATATTCTCATTATTCACACATTTCTGTACGTCTAAAGGAAAGCTAATGTTTTTAATAGATTATGTGAGAGAACGGGGGGCAGGTGCGCATTGAAACTCCTCATGTTTTATTCTGGCTTGACAAAGAAAATAGCCCGAATATCCCGTTGTACTGAGATCAAGAGCAGTATTTTTTAACGTGCCACATTCTAATCTTATTTATGCAGCGGCCAAGATCTCCTGATGCCAAATACCATCAAAACCAACGGCTTTGATGCTTGAGCCAAGGCATTAAAAATACTGGAATGTGGTAGTGCCTGCAAGTGCCAGGTGTATATCACCCTGTAATTAGGCCTGAAATGAATTAAATCAGGTTATAAAATACTGTGTGAATATTAAACTAATATTTGTAATGCCAGCATCACAAGTTTCATAATGTACCAGAGCTGTCCGACTACACGAAAAACAACATTTTATGGACAGGTGTAAATCATGATTTTTCTCCACATCAAAAAAAGCACTTCAAACCTCTTACCCTCGCAGGCGATCCCTGAGAATGAAAGACACACTTTTATCGCCCGCACATGTTCTGGTGTCAGAGCACCCCATTTTCTTCCACCGTGTAATAAGTTGACAGTGTGTTTGGCACTCAGCAGGAACAGCTCCGAGAAACATGAAAATGACCTTATTATTTTCCCTCCAATGACATCATTGCTCATCTGCAAGGTGTTAATTTGAATTTGTGGAAGTTTGTGCGACTGAGCAATTTCCTTAGAATGAGTTTCTTATGCTTGTTTCCTCTGTTATAACAGGCTTTATCTTGAAAACAGACGATCCATCTTAACTAGAATTTGCAAAGGAAAAAGAAAAATAATTACAAAACACCAGATTTAATTGGCCTCATGTCAGTCTGACAACGGCAAAACAAAATATTCATCTTTGAAGTGATGAAACGCAGATAATAACAACCTTTGTGTTGTGAAAATGTAATTGCGACATTCAACATTAAAAGCTCTCATTAATGACAACATTTGATATACTGATACTGTGCAATTACAATACCGAACAGCCAAAAGAGAGAAAGAAAAAAAGTCTTGTCTTACTTTACATGCCATGAAATAATCATTGTTTGCAGCCTTAAGGAGGGCTGTCAGAATAAAACCCTTTAGAGTACGATGCTTCATCTTATGCTTACAAGTAATTCAGAGCTGTGCAGAACTCAAAAAGAGAAGATCCATAAGGCACACAAAAAAGGCTAATATTCATTCTGCATTATTAAGGTGGATTTATATTAAATATTAAAAGGATCATATGCTGTTTTAATATTCATAGAACTGAACTTTTACTGAAATATTGGTGAAATGCTTTTATGTGCGCTTGGCTGGAGAGCTGATCTGATTAAATTTCATTGTTTGATCACCTTCTCGTGCTCTGAGGGTGAGTGAAGCTGAACTGAGTCCAGCACTCTGTTTCCAAACAAACTGGCATTTGACCATGAATCAAAAAATGCTTTTTTATGTTATATACTCTGGTTTATTGTTTGTTCAATCTTGTGTTGAGTCATGATTTACACTAATTAAGCAACATGGACACGTGCTGTCCTTTATACCACCTTTATCTATGGCACAAATAGTATCAGTGGTGCACTTTTATACAAAAGATTGATAAATATCATTTTCTTTGGTTGTGCCAGTGGGCTTTGTCTATTTTATTTTCACAAGGTTTGATAGTTTTGGTTAAGTGAACAATTCAATGATTCACAAATAAAGACTTGTGTAATTCCTGAATGAATTAGCATTTTTAATGAATTGGATGAATGAATGAATCACAGATATATTCAAAAACAGTACAAATTAGCCTATTTTCAAGAAAAGGGGTGTGATCCTTGAGGCTTTAGATTCAGATTTGTAATTTGTTAAATGAATCGTTGCCATTACAAATGTAAGAAAAGGTCTGAATAAAGTATCCAAGCAGGCACGTCCTGATTTTGCTGAGTTCAACGTGTTCCTGGGTATACAAAATATGTTGACCCTGGAACAACATTTTAATCCAAAATTTTTGTTTTGACCATATCTCTAAATCTAAACCTAATCCTACCTGTGAGTAATGCCTAAAATCATATTTATTGATAGATGACTGACACTGGTGTACAAGCACCAAACACTGATTGTTAGCCTAACCGTAACTGGTTCTTCAAATCTGGCTAATAACAATATTGTTCCAGGATCAACAAAGATGTTGACGCAAGGACATGTACTCAGCAAAATCAGGTTCTGCATCAGAGTAGAATTGTTGATTTTCTGTTTTAAATGTAATAAAGTAAACCTTCTATTATAGTAATAATAATAATAATATCAACTTTATAGTTCCTTTAAAAGTTCCAAAGCACGGGCAAAAGGCCTCGTTGTCATGTTTATAGACCTTGTGTTGCAACAGTTTTAGTAAAGATCAAGAAAAGAATCCTTCTCTTTTTTGCGCTTATCCCAAGAGGCCTTTTCTGTCCATGAGTTCACAGAGTAACTTTTGCATTTGGAAAGATTGAACCTCTGTTTTGGGGCTTGAGAGAGTGCTCTAATTGGATTAAAGCCGGGGGTTGAATCCTGCTTTATTGCCTCTTTTGTGGGTCCTTTAGCGCCGAATGAAGCTTAGGACTCTCTGTTGGGCTACAGCTCTGACTGGATTACTGTGAAACACCTTGACCAATTAGAACAAGGGCAGGTATCATGCTGGTTCTTTTCCAAAAAAATGGGACTGCTCTTGGCATCTGACTAATACGCCCTCATTAACTGACAGTGACTCTCATTTGCCACAGAGCAAACTCTTTTGTTCTTTATTCCCTCCTAAAGGTAACGTGATCTGCCTTACCTTGACCTCTCCTCCACTGAGAGCTAATCAGGCTCACCTGTATGCTCTCCCCAGCGGCTGAGAGCGCTAACTCAGCAACACCTGATAAGGTTTCGATCCCTCAGGTAAATACCAGAGGCCAAGGACCCTCCTCAAGATAGTCTTGCAGGCTGAATGAAGCTTGTGGGACAAAGCAAGAAGAGCTGTTGTTCTGCTCTCTCGCTCATGAACGACCCAGGGGGAAAAAACATTACATATGCTGTCTAACATACATACTGTTGTCTACTGCAACTGAAATGAACTGCAGTAGTATGGGTTACTGATGAAGATTGAAACCCAATGATGGAATCCAGTTCATAGTAGTTAACAGGTCTTAAAAAAACTGTAGTTGTAACAAATTTTCATCATTTATACACCCTTGAGCAGTATCAAATCCGAATCATCGAATTTATTTATTTTTATTTCATTAGCCAGGACAACTAAAAGGAAATAGCAAAGGCCAAACAAAAGATCACTTTTACTACTTGAAGAAAAAAAAAAATTGAAGACTACATACATTATAATTAATTGACTCTTCGCGATACCCCACCCACTTAGTTACTGTTGCTAGGTCTGACAAGCCATGCCGCTCTCACACCACACATCATGTTCTCACAGACACTGACAACATGCCAACAGACAAGACAAAGCAGTTTGCTTTAGTTGTAATAGTTGTAGTTGTAAGTCTCCACTTCAAAACTTTGTCATTGAAATTTTAAGCAATTACTACCACTTTGTGGTAGATTGTTATAGCACGTTCAAGCTGCACAAGAAACAATCATCTCTTCCCTTTTAGTTACAGCACAAAATAAACTTTAATGAACATCAGAAGTTATCTTGTTTCAACCATAGAAATACATCAGTACACATAGTCCACCAGCGTTATTCTACTCTCTCGTCTGACTTTTTTTTTGTCTGACAAAAATGGCAGATTCTGTGTTATGGTTATTATTGTTTTTATTATGGTTACTCTGCATTATTATACCTGTCAGTCAAATAGGTAGTCTGTTATATTTTAGTCTCAGTCTCAGATGTCATGCCTACGGACGGTTGGTTAAACATCGGATGCATATGGTACACAAAAACGTGGAAACACTTCAGAAGTCTCCAAGGCCCAATCCCAATTCTATTTTCTAGCCCTTTGCCTACCCCTCGCCCCTTCCCCTTGCCCCTTGAAATAAAGTGA
>JAUMHP010000025.1:2560361-2581553 GCA_032361065.1 Enteromius trimaculatus
CATTTACTACAACGGACTCAATGGTGAGAAAGTGATGTTATGGTAAATTTCTCCAAATCAACAAAGAAACAAAACTCGTCAACATCTTGGATGGCCTTCAGCAAATGTTAATTTATAGGTAAATTAAATGTAATAAAAGATTAAATAAAAGCATAAAAGCAAACATAAAAAGAAAATTCAATTTTAAATGAGACTTTTAAGAGATTTTTTATTGATTCAGTACATAATTCCGATCCGTTGCTGACAGCTTTTCAAAAACAACAGATGCAAACAACACTGTGACACCACACTGACATAAGTGTTGGGAAACAGATCCTCACACTGCGTTTGCAATGCATGAGCAATCACGGTCACTAATAGAGGCGTGCTGGTGTGTGTACATACCGAGGCTTGTGTCTTCTTTTGCATAGCCACATGCGAACAGTCTTCTGAATCTTGATGCAGGCACTGGCCCTGAAGCTCATTTTGTTCCTCACTGTGCCAAGTAAAAGAAAGAGGAAAAAGATGCTTAATCATCAACAGCATCAAAACTGTAACACTGCACAGGTGAACGGGAGGGCGTGGGATGCTTCGAATTGCTTTTATGAAAGGTGAGGTTATGAAGGGTGACGTACATTTAATAACTGACAGTGTGCACCACTGGACCTTTTTCCAGCGGCTGCACACCAGCCACTTATTGACCCGTTTTACAAGCTCGGCCAGGTGCTCCGGATCAGACTTCATGATCTGGTCAAACTCTGCAAACTGAAGCAAACACACACACACGTTACGATTTATATAGCCGCATTTACGAGGTTCCCATGTGCGCCAGCTTAATGAAACAGTAAAGCGGTTTTAACAGTCTTGTATTATCCCAACCCTCATGAGAAATATCACAATAGAAATTATCACCTTCCCGGGGCGGAAGAAAACCCTGGTCAAGCCAAACTTGTAATCGTTCTGGTTTAGGCCAAGTGCTTTAAACAGAGCCTGCAGAAGGAGACAATAAAATCAGACAGTGCAATGTGTACTTTATTAAATGTCTCAGATATCAACAAGAATGGCACGATGGCCTCGAGCCTGTGCTTATGCTCTTCCATTAAAAACAATTTGATGTTTGTGTTCCCTGGAGACTTAAACATTTGCTTTTCTGACACTTTGCAGCTGAAGAAGTGTTTATGAAGTTTGTAGCGGTCAACGAGTTGCATTAAAGTGGTTACATTTCCAGCTGGTATTGCAAATGTAAACCCTAGTGAAAAATAAATATACTTAAATGTATGTGAATCAGATTCATTTCATGCGTAGCATACTACAAATACATTTTCATATTTATGTACTTAATAAAATGCTGTGCAATTGTACGTTTACTATACTAAACTGGTATACTAAGTAAATAGTATACTTTACTTTGCTGAATTGAAAAAATTATTTTGTACTTAATGCACTTTAATGGAGCAGAAGTAGTGCTGAAGTCCAATCAAATACATATTTAGTATATTTGGTTGCGCTAAAGTGGAACTATTGCAAGTATACGTCAGGTACACCTTAAATATTTTGCATTAAAAGGGCAATATTACACAATCTTCATTAAGAGTGACATAAACAGGCATTTTAGGCTTATTAATAAGAATAATACTCCAAATAAGATGAATTAAAATATTTATATCAGTAGGTCTCAAGTTATCTGTCTGTAAATATGTTAATAGATTTGAACTATAATTAGTATGAAATAAATATATTTTAAATTAGGGCTGTCAAAAATAATGCGTTAATAATGAATTATTTTTTGTTGTTAATTACGTCAATTCTTTTTTTACGCATTTCACGCGTGCGCAGTCAAGAAAGCGGGGCAACAATTGTGACACGTGGGAACTGAAGTGTTTTTGTGAATGCTTTGGTGAAGGCGGCGAGGCAGCGCGTAGCAGGAGTAGAGCAGAAGCGCCAGTGCCGCGCACATTAAAGTGACAGTGCGTTGTTCTTGATCAAAATTCAGGTGTAGTTGCAAATACTGATTAATCCTGATTAATCCACTGATTAAACATTTGACAGCCCTATTTTAAATATATTAATTTTTTACTGTTGTAAACAGATTTTTTTTGGGAGGGAAAAAAAATATTTATAGAAAAATTGCATTTATAAAACAAATATGCTCCTAAAAATGATTAACTGAAAATTCAAACTAAAAGCCAGAGTTTTCTTCTTTTATAAGTAACACATGTCGAAGAATTTTAAACTAGACTTTTCAAAGATTCAAGGCATAATTAAGATTTGTCACTGACAACTTTTCAAAAACACCAAATAGATGCAAACAACACCATGAACACACTGTAAAAATGTTTTGCACTTCCAGCTAAACTGTTTATGAAGTTTGCAGCTGTCAAAAAGTAACATTAAAGTAGTAAAAATTCCAGCCATTATAGCAAATGAAAAACATAAATTGCTGTAAATAGGTTTTTGGGGAAAACAACATTTAAAGACCAGACATAAATGCTGCTAAAACATTCTTTAGTAAAAACTCACAATCAAGGCCTGAGAGAGACAGCAGGGGAAAAGACCTTATTGTTAATCCTTGATTATACTCTAGAGTCTAGATATTACATTACGAGCGTGATCATCAGAATAAAGAAGTCATTTTCAATAATTGCAATCAATCATTAATTGCAGCCTAATCAAATACTGGATTCGTGTGGAATCTAATTGTACACTTTATGATTAAATAAACACATTATATTTAACCATGGGTGTATGATTAAAAGTATAATTTGACTTTCAAATGTATCTGTAACTAACCAATGATAAACCACAATCATTTATCATGGAAATCAATGAGGGATTACTCTGAGCGTGCTTTGGCACATGGATATGAAAGGTCACGTAGTTCTCTCTAAAAATAATTCACCTGGCCGCCATCTATCATACTAACCCTAATTATGCATGCAAGAACTTCAGGTGAATAACAATAAGAATCAACTGAGCTATTATTAAATTTAAACGCAATGATGAAAAGAAAAAAGAAACAAAAAGGTTTACTTTGCAAAAGAGTCGAGGATCAAGCCTTGTGAGCTTGTTGGGCATGTACTGCTTGTACATGTTGTAAAGCTCATGAAACGGAGCCCGGGAGGGGAAGCCACCCTGCATCAGGTCCAGCACTGATACCATGCCTGAGAGGAGAAGAGAAGTACAGATCACAAAACCAGTGAAGATACAGGATTTGCTGCATTAAAGATCGGAGCTCAAGCATGAAGGAAGTTTAAAGACAGATTCAACATGTGCACTCTACCTGTGCTTGAACACTCACAGAATGAGCTTATAAGAGTGTACTTGCTACTACAGTACTGCTTACTACAGTAAGTACTTGATAAGTCTACATTTATATGATGCACAAAGGTCTAAAGTATCAAACTAATTGGCAAATCGACATACCAGTGAAGCTTCTGGGGTATAACTCTTCTTATATCACTCGCCTGAAAGTTTATTTCTAAAACTTTGCTAACAGGCTATAAAATGCAATAACACCAACCTTCAAAACACTCTTGTGGTAACGGCACCTCCAAAAGATAATGAAAAATCAGTGGAGCTCACATTTAATATGGCCGCTCCATAGGCAATATCGGGATTTGTTTTAAAAGGGAGCTTGCGACTGATGAGCGCTGTGTATTTGTGATGGGTTTTCTTAAATTGAAATATTTGAAGCATTACCACAAGTGCTGCGAGATAAATTGCGAACTTAAAAATAAATAAATAAATAACGCACCTATATAATCATATACATACCCGAGCACTGAAGCTGAGACAGAATCTGAGCTCCTTCAAACTGGTGGCTCACCATCTTCAGATTAGGCTTCACACAACGGATAAAACTAGAGCCCTTTTCAACACATACACACACATTATTACAGTTTAATAGAGAACAAACAATATTATTTATAGGCAGCATTGCAAAACCTTTGACTAAAAAGCATATCTTTTTGCACATGTGAGATTAAAACAGAAATAAATCACAGCGATGTAAACTTTTTTTTAAAGACAATCGTTCAAACATACATTTTTTTTTTTATGTTTATGAGTCTCTCATGCTCACCAGTGCTGCATGTATTTAAAAACACTAATCCTGCCAAATATAATTACAATTTAAATGTTAAAATGTAAAATATTCCATTTAAAATGATTGATTTAATACATTTTAAAACGCAATTTATTCTACCAATCAGCTCTGCTTCAGTTATTTTATTTTATATAATTTTATATATAAAGTAGAAATGCATAATAAAATTTAAAAAGTTTACTAGATTTAGGTTTTTTTGTATCATCACAGTTTGCAAAAAGGTTTCATACAGCATATTCTGGGCCTACTTAGAACAGGAAGACACCATCTTCCTGACATGTAAAGCAAACAAGCATATTTTGTTCATTTTAATGTGCCATTTACCAGTGCTATAAATCAGCATCTGTCACGTCGCATCATTTGCTGTGCCGCCTGGTTTGCGACATGCATTAGACACACTCAGTGATAACCAAAACAAGTGGCCAATGTTTTTAAAATGAATAAATAACCCATTACTCACCGTACTGCGCAGCTTTTCCAGTAGAAGGTTCAGTTGGGTCTATAAAAGTAAATCAGAAATTAAATGTGAGAGCGGGTCCAGTAAATTGTAACGAAGAGGACTCTTTTCAAGAAAAATATTAGTTTTTGCACACAGTTGTGGAGTTCTGCTGCCATGCAAATGGTATCAAACATTTGACACATACAGGAAGTAACGGACATGCATTATGCTAGTGATTGCTCCAACTATGAAGATCTTTTCTGGAAATTCAATATACTGTATAATGGTGACAAAGGACACGGTGATGTGTGCAGTGAAGGTTCTCTTAAAGCATACATTTCTTGTGTATGATTTCATGACACACAACTACAACAGAGAACAAAAATGTGGCAGCACAATGGCACAAAGACGTGGCAATGGACCAAGTGGGTGAAAGAGGCTGGAGGAGAAGGGTGGGAGAAAACTAAGATCTGCACTTGTTTATGAGGTTGCAGGTTACCCTGTGGTGCTGGCACTGAATATTTCAGCCAGGCTTACCCTACAAAAGCTTCTGTTTCTCTTTACGTATTTATTTCAGCCCCAGAACATTTCACAGGGAAAGGCGGAAGAAACAGGAGAAGGTCTAAGAGAGGAGGATGGAGAAAGGGCAAAAGTTAGAAGGAAAGGAATTAGATCAACAGGTAAAATGTCTCACAAAAGCTTTTAAAACCTTCATCTATCAAGAAGAACAAAAAGAAAACAAATATCTAGCCCCACAAATAAAATCTACAGCGGTCTCAAGACAAAGCCTTGAGGAACTCTTAATCTGTGGAAAGCCAGAAGTCTTGAGAGCTTAAATTTTTTGTCATATCTTTAGTCCTGTTAACACCTTTGATAAAATGTGTTCCCTGGCTATCAGGAGAATAAGAAGTTCAAAGCATAAGGACAGATTCACCTTGAATTTATTTCCCACACTGATAAAGCTGAGTTTGCCAGCCTTCTGCTTTGAGTCCTTGGAATTGGAGTTGTTCTCAAAGAGATCCCGGACAAACTTGTCCTTCGACTCGCACACCAGGCTCTCCAAAGACATGTGGAGGGCGTCATTATTCTTCTCCACAAACTGGGTCTGCTCACACACATCCACCACACACACACACACACAAAGCCCACAGGGCATAGAAATAAACACAAAGTCAACCTCACAAAAAAACCAACAACTTTACCAAAGGGATTCCCCCAAGGCCCCAATTGTTTTTACAGTGTGACCGAAATTAATTAACTTATGTTAAACATTGTCACATTACAGAACTAAAACAATAAAATGGTTTCCATACAAAAAAGAGATTCAGAATGAACTGAGTGAATTGGGACCTTACAGTCTCATAGCACACGGCGCCAGCAAAATGTCTTATCATGAAACCTTCATCATCTCTCAAATTCCGGTGGATTGTAAGCTTTGACTTCCTGGGCACCTGAAAAACCAGCCCACACAGAATTAAACTTTCAGCAAAATCCATCTTTGCAGCTGCATTTTATGACTTCCTTATACATGGGTCTTGACAATGATGGAATGTCCGGGTAAATCACCAAAAAAACTGTCAAGGAATGCCCAGGTCATATTTAACCCGATAAATCAAAAGAAACAAATAACATTTCACATGAAGGAAATCATGCACTCCAACATTGCATTTTCATTCAAAAATAAGCACAATAAATCCTCACAGATTTTAGTAGCCTAATATAATCCCAAAATGCATATGCATATTTGTAGTTTAGTGCTAAGACATGTTTGTTTTAATAATCAATGTGGTAATATTCAGTACGATGGGGGAAGATGCCTCCCTTAAGAACAGTGTGAATTTAATGCTAAATTGTAACATATTTACAAATGCATCAGCAAACAGAATAATGATGCTTCAAATATATTAATAAAATGGAAATAATTGCTAATTTAATTTTTATAACATTGAATTACAAATCATGAAAAGGGGCCATACTTCCCCACTACTGCGGTAAGATAACTCCCTATCTAGAGGAAAACGACCCCCTTATGTAAACTTACCACAATCGTCAACTGATTTTTGCGTATAATATGTTAAATACATAGAATGTTTGATTTAGCACTTCCCTGTACTGACAGGAAATCATAAAAATGATTAGTAAATGTATGAGTTTTGACAATTTATTTGAATATTACATGACGACAAATCAAATGAATCCCACACAAAAAGAAATAGGAATTTTATGAATACAGAGCGATATTTTCAATTAGCCTTTAGGTCATGATGAATAATGAGGATGTACATCAAAATCTAACTAGATCGAACTTTAAATCAGAAGACTATATTAAATATAACAAAGCAAATCCACAGTAAATGATTACATTTGTACTCAAAATTCTGCTGGAAAGGACCAAACCATATCTTACAGTGAGACGGAAGTGATCTTTGTGCTTGCTGTGAACCGCCTCTGCAAAGTGCTGATCACTGGGCTGGGGAAGACGGTTCTCCTCATCCAGAATATCCAAGATACCCACCAGCTTTGCCTCGACCAGGTCTGCAAAGCAATAAAGTCACAGAGAGAGAAGTTTGGGGCTGACGACAGAAACTTTTCATGCGAATGAATTCGAGTAAATTAATATATTCAATCCCCCCGCAGAAGGTATTATCCAAAGTGAAGTAGAACTCAGCAAGTTTAATGGAGGAATGCAAAGTCTGTAGGCACACGCAGACCTTCTTGATAATCAGCGCGAAGGCATCCGTCATATGCATAATTCATCGGAGACGTGTGCAGGTGAGAGAGGTGCGGACGCAAGCGCAGTCATGTATTTGCATGAGCAGACACCCCGTGTATAAATGTGATGTGATTGATGAGGAGACATGCAGGGAAAGGACCCGCGTGTCCATTAGGAAGTCACAAGGACATGTGTTGCATCGCTATCGAGAGAATTTAGGAAAAGCAGAGCTGGCGAAAGGAAAGCGAGTCTTTCCCTCCGGAAAAGAAGTGACATCTGCGATGCAGGTGTTGTGTGCCTACTTTTTGCGCCGCATCAGAGGCGAGATGTTATGTTAAGCCACCTGCACACTGTGTAAACTCACACAAGCCAGATTTGACAGCTTTGGCAAAAAAAAAAAAAAAGAAGAGGCGGTTTCTTTTGCAGTGCACACAAGGAAGATCTTCAATAAGTCGTTAGGGGTTAAAGCACAGGCCGACAGAAAAAAAGATGAAAGGCATTGGTTCTGATACCTCCAGACTGCACAGTTCGGTCTGGTGATGGTGTTTGCATTCAATGAAGCGGGTGAAGATTTCACTGTGTGTCCGGAGATTGAACTGACTTTCTGTTCTGACAGGGTGATTTGGGTTAGACCGCACTGCTCAAGCCGGAATCAAAAAACTAAAGCAGTGCGTGCTCTTCATCTTATCTCCTAAACCCTCTCCAGAGAGTTCGAGTGTGAGAGAGGTTCCTCCCAGGACTCATTCCTGTGTTATCTCAGGTACCCAGCATGGATTTCTACTGAAATATTTATCTTCGGCATGTCGTGTCCAGAGAGTAACAGACATGGCGATGTACACAAATAACGATGTTGTCGTATGGAAACAGTTATTTGACCTCTGAAGGTCATAATTTGAGAAGGAATTACATTTGCGCCGTAGCACATTGGGTTTGGAGACCTTAGCATATCCACGTGCGGATTTACGTTGGTGTCTATGGGCCATAGTGCATTCTGTAATGAATGGAATGGAGGAAGGTCATTGTTATTCACCGCCAAAGGGACACTGACCTATGCAGTCCTGATTATCGACATAATGAACTTCATTCACTCCCAGGCCTTCTTTCTGATACAGTTCTTGCTCCTGGGAAGAAAAAAAAAAAAAAAACACCACAAGATAAGAGTATCGTTTTTGCTGAAAGTGGGAAAACGCTTAACTTAATCTGCTGGAACAAGAACGTCTCAAAAGACGTTAAACTGGAATCGTTAAATCGGAACAGTTGTGTGCTTGCAATGAAAGATGAAATGGCTTCATGCATCAGTTTTAAGAAGGGTACAGTTATGAGTCATTGATCGATACTAAAAATCCCAATAACACTGATGACTCACCTCTTTCAGTATGCGTTCATTAAAAAACTGCTGCAGCTTTTCGTTACAATAGTTGATGCAGAACTGCTCGAAGCTGTTGTGCTCAAAATACTCTGAACAGGAATAGAAAAAAAGCATTTTATGATTCATGCGCTAGGTGTATGTCTAAACGCATTTAATAGGTACACTATTACAGAGAGCCAATTACGTTAATTCTAAGCATATCCTCAACCTTATTTCTGCGTAAGACAAGCTAATAGCGAGTGAATCATTTCATCTTCTATATATTCAGTGAGTCATATCCCACACTGTGCTTATTTTAAAGTTTAAGGAATACTCCAAGTTGACCTCTATCGACAGAAAACATCTGTTGCTGTCAATGACAATGGGAAAAAATCTGTATTTAAAACAAATAATCATTAAAACATACATGAAATTTTCAAGATTTTGCATGACTCCTACAGTATGTGTCTAATCACATAAGTAAATTCAAATACTCTAAAATCCATATTAATTTAGAACATCTCTCAATTTGTTAAGCTGAAGAGGTTCATAAAATATGTGTATTCGTAAATTAGACTAGGCTGTCTCACTTCTTGTTTGCATCAGGTTTACATTAACTGAAAACAGGTAAATGAGGACTCTCGGTCAAGCCAACATGACCCCGTCTATTGTGGCTATAACTGGGGCTCACCGAAGCCAGCGATGTCCAGCACGCCGATGAAGTTGGAGGACGTATCAAAGGGGAAGCACTGGTTGACCCGTTTGACCACATGATCAAAGAGCCGGCTGTAAATGGCTTTGGCGAGGGCATCACGGGCATTGTTGGCCTGTTCCACCTTCAGAGGCACCCTGGAGAGGAGCAAAGTGGGACAGGAGGAGTCAAAATCTGGGCCAGGGCTTCTGCTAATGCTGCCTCATCAATACATGTCTATTCTGTTTTACTCCATCCAACTTTGCACTCTTAAGATAGTTGCTGTCTTACCACTCTAAGCAAAATGTGTTAAAAAAACACTTTAGGGGAAAGCAGAACGCCAACGAGAAATAATAATTGAGGCAAAATTTAATTTATTTTCCTTTCAATTCCATTATGATTGCAAACGCTCAAGGCTGCTGAAAAATCTCCCCTGACTGTATTTGACCTGACAATAGTGTGTTTCTACACTTAGAACGCTGTTACAGCCATAAATTTAAATATCGTGAAATTGTTTGGTGAAGACATTTTTTTGGCTTGCATTTATTTGGACAAAGGTAAATTGAGACAGTTTTCTGCTGAAAGCAAGTTGTTGTTTTTTTTTTTTTAAATGACAACATGAGTTCCCTAAAAAGCAAGATATTAAAGGGATAGTTTACCCAAACATTTTGTCATTTATTACTCACCTTCATGTCGTTTCAAAACCATAAGACCTTTGTTATTCTTAGGAACACCAATTAAGATATGATATCAGAGAGCCATCTGTTCCTCTATAGACAGCAATACAACTGAATTGATCCCGATCCAGAAACGTAGCAAAAACACAGGTAAAAAAGTGTGACATCAGTGGATCAACCTCACTTTGTGATGCTAGGAGAATACTTTTCTTCGCAAATAAAACAAAAATAACAATTTACTCTTCTCCCGTGACTTACATCTTCAGCCATTTTAAAGCACCGTGTATAAGGAAGTTTTAACGTATTTGACATAATCAGCCTTGTTTACATCATCAAATACCTTCATTTGTGTTCTGAAGATGAACGAAGGTCTGGAACGTCATGAGGGTGAGTAATGACAATTTTCATTTTTAGGTGAACTAACCCTTTAAGCAACAATTATGCTTCATTAAGATATTTTGTAAATTTCCTACCGTATATACACTGCTCAAAAAAATAGCAGGACCACTACCTCTGCGTTTGTACAAGGAGGAACAGGAGGAGCACCTCCAGCAGGCCACAAATGTGCATGTGTCTGCTCAAACGGTCAGAAACAGACTCCATGAGGGTGGTATGAGGGCCCGAAGTCCACAGGTGGGGGTTGTGTTTACAGGGGTTTGGCATTTGCCAGAGAACACCAAGATTGGCAAGTTCGCAACTGGCGACCTGTGCTCTTCACAGATGAAAGAAAGTTCATACGAAGCACATGTGACAGACGTGACAGAGTCTGGAGACGTTCTGCTGGCTGCAACATCCTCCAGCATGACCCGTTTGGCAGTGGGCCAGTAATGGTGTGGGGTGGCGTTTCTTTGGAGGGCCGCACAGCCCTCCATATGCTCGCCAGAGGTAGCCACACTGCACCACAGACTGTCCAGTTGGCGGATGCTTTAGTCCAGGTCTGGGAGGAGATCCCTCAGGAGACCATTCGCCACCTCATCAGGAGCATGCTCAGGGGTTGTAGGAAGGTTATACAGGCAGGTGGAGGCCACACACACTACTGAGCCTCATTTTGACTTGTTTTAAGGACATTACATCAAAGTTGAATCTGCCTGTGGTGTGTTTTTCCACTTCAATTTTGAGTGTGACTCCAAATCCAGACCACCATGGTTTAATAAATTTGATTTCCATTGATAATTTTTGTGTGATTCTGTTGTCAGCACATTCAACTATGTAAAGAACAAAGTATTTAATAAGAATATTTCATTCATTCGTATCTAGGATGTTATTTCAGTGTTCCCTTTATTCTTTTGAGCAGTGTATATCAAAAGTTAATTTTTGATTAGTAACATTTATTGCTCAGAACTTCATCTGGACAACTTTAAAGGTGATTTTCTCAATATTTTGTTTTTGCTACCCTCAGATTACAGATTTTAAAATATTGCCCTATCATAACAACCATACATACATCAATGGAAAGCATATTTATTTAGCTTTCAGATGATATATAATTCTCAATTTCACTAAACTGATCCTTATTACTGGTTTTGTGGTCCAGGGTCACATTTGTTGACATAATGCAAATAATTGTTTGTAAAAGGCCTTGAATACTTTCAAAGCAAAAACTTTCATTCCAACATCCTCCTTTTTTACTTTGTTGTTCATCAGGTGTATAAAAAAAACGACTTAATGGTCCTCATGCAGATTAATTACATAATTAATCTGAAAACAGCACTGGGAAAAGGTTCCATTCATACTTACTTCTGCAACGAAAACAGTGATAAATGTATATACGCAAAACAAACAGCACTTGAAATCTCAGTGAAGCATAAAGGGCTTGAAATGCAGCAGGCTGGCAGTATTACATGAAAACACAATAAATCTCTATAACACACGCCTGTTAAAGCAAAGCAGCTCATAATCACAAGACACAATGGCTCCACCGCTATCCTCAGGAGGCGTACGGAAACCCGGTGAACTGAAACTCCAGAACTGGATGATAAAACCTTCTCGCTCTCTCGACGGCACCGTCCCGCTGCGGGAATACCTGCTGTGTGACTCTTATTGCCTGCACAGTTAATAAAAGCTGGACCTGGCTCACAATAATCTCTACGATCTCGAGCCTGCGAGATTGCTTTTCATTAACTTGCTTTTATGCCATTAGTGTATTCCCTCTGAAGCTTGTGTGTCGAGAGGCTGCTGCGCTCTTCCTTCTCAATGTCACCCGCTTTGTTGCCTCTAACAGATTTTTTAAAATCACACTATGCCTCTGAAATGAAGCTCTGTCAGGCACAAGCTGCCGCCCTCTCCGATGTCTAGCAATGTGAAATGCAAGGGTCAGTGCAGCCTTGTTGGAATACAGTCTCCATAATTTTCCATAAAATGCATATTGCATATGTACGTGGTTGTGCATCTGTTGGCAGTCAAATGAAACCTCTTGCGACTTTGATTCTCATCACACCTAAAAGACCCCAGGCCACTCCCTCAGACAAACATCCATTATTCATGCAGTGCAAACACTCCCAGTCCAGCATCTGTGCTCGGTTAAATATTAATCCACCGAGCGCTGGCCTATCATTCAGACGGCGAAGAATATAAAACCCCACCTGGGCGACGAAGAACGGAGCATACGATTCAATCGAGTTTTTCCAATTGCTCTCTCATTCGACAACTGGCGTGTGCAGTAATTGCATGGCGAAAGCTGAGAAGAACTGGGCTTTTGTTTCACAAAATTGCAAACCCGAGTCTTATCTTTAACCAGAAGTGGAGCGGTCTGGAAAAAGCCGCTTGATACCTCAGGCCTTCTCTGTTACGTAATCAATAAAAAGAAATACGTCCGTTTAAATGCAGAAGACTTTGGATGGCAACTAGACCATTACGGCACCCCAGTCAATTTAGTCTATGCCACATTTGATTATACTGACCATATCTCTAATGGAAAAGCTGCGATTAGCTATTTTCAGCTCTCCTCTTGACTGTGAGCGAGCGACCGGAGGATTCATTTAACAGTTATGCGAATGGGGTGCAATGATGAAATGTAATACTTGAAGACGTTTCGCATGGCGGGGAAGATTGAGATGTGAGGAGAGCGTGAAAAATACCAAACAGGGATCTGTGATGATTTTTGATCATCGTTTGGATGCAAATGGAGGAATAAAACAAAAGCGGAGGGTCAGCGGCTGAGCAGATGTTAAGGTAAACATGTGGGGTCACTCACTTGATGACTGTGCCTTTGGCGCCCCCTGCAGTGGTGAGCATGACCCTGGTGGTGAGGCTGACTCTCAGGTCATCCTCGTCCAGGCCCAGGAGCTCGGCGCAGTATTCCAGCGTCTGACTGGTCTGGTTCTTCAGAATGCAGCCACCTGAGACCAGACGCAAATTTTTAATAGTCATCTTTAAACAGAGGCCCATTATGTTTCTTATGTTGCATCTAGACAGAGAGCTTTCAAAAGTTTTCAATGCACTGATGAAAATATGTCATGCAGTACAAATGATTCATTATTTTTATTTATATATATGTATATATATATATTTAGAATTTGTACTACATTTTTAAAAATTACATGCTTTTTACCAACTACCTGATATTTTCTAAAAAACTGATTTTCACAGACATAACAGTAATTTTTTCCATATTATTTTATTATTTATTATTTATTTTTTTTAGCTGCATGTTTCTGCAATTTTGTCTCATAACATGGATTTCAGTTTGTTGTTTTTTTTTTGTTTTTTTTTTAAATACTTATATTTTATTTCAAAAGCACACTCCTTCAATCTCCTAGCTGTTTTCAAAAATGTATGGTCATACATAATAGTCTTTAGGTCTCCTGTAAGACCTCCGTAACATTAGGATCTGTGTTTCCCAGCTGAAAGTATCTCAGAACAGCAGCTCCATTGTGAAGCAGAGAAATAGAGCAGGCCAGAGCGGTAAAAGGTGTTGTACCTTCATCAGAAGAGAAAAACAAATCCTGGATGCACTTCTGGCAACACTAGAAAGAGCCCCGTTACCCCCACAGCAGCTCTCTAATGAGGTCTTTTGAGTTGGAGGCGGGCTGGGTGTGGGGTGTGTGTGTGTGTGAAGGAGTTTAATGAGGAGAGCATCAGCACATGTGCATGAGTTTGAAAATAATAAAATAACACTTCAGTGACAATTTCTTTCCTGACTGAACGCAGATGGTGAGAATTCTGCATAAAAGCAAACTTGGTAGTATTTTGAAGTCTCTTATCCCGAAAGAGACCATATATTTCTAAACCAAGCATGACATGACAAAGCCACAAACGATAAATCCCATCTCTTTTGCTGTCCTAACCGGCATAATTGCAACCGACACTAGATATTTTATCGGCCGCTTGGTTTCTATATAGAGTGAAATCTCACTGGTTGCATAATAAACATCAAATATGCTCTGACTGGTTATGATTTTGTTGTTTTATGCAGCATACAAAACTACTTTATGCTTGAAACTGGTCACATTGTGCTGTGTTAGGCCATTAAATCTCTGATGCATTTTGATAAAGGTATTTTTTCTACAGGTGCAATATAAATGGCTACCAGAGGTGCTTCCTGTCTCTTCAAAGTCGATATTGCCGAGATGAAGGACGCCAGCCACCACTCTAAAGAGATTGAGCTTCTCTGTGTCATCCAGGCCGATTTTCTTCATGGCCACCACCATCCTGTTGAAGTCTCCCAGGTCATCCAGCAAAGGGTCCTTCAGGGCACCCACTTTCCCATGCTACAGAAACAATGGACCATCAAGACACAAACACTATCATACGTCACATGTACCGCAAAAACCTGAGAAGAAAACACAGTGGCACTGCAGCAACAATCAGAGACCAGAATTATATACAGGAGGGCTGTATACAGATCTAAATCTCTGATTATAGAAAGAAGGAAATAAATTAAACCACACCTAAGGGTCAGAGTGTGTCAGCACTTCCTTTTTGACTCTCTATTACAGTCATATTCCAAATATACATATATAGTCATCAATTAATCACCTTTCATTCTAAACTTGAATGATTTTCTGTTTGAGGAAAGCTGTATGTTGCATTGAAAAGAGCAACATCAACATTTTCCAAAATGTATCTTTTAATGTTTAATGGATACAAAGGTGAGTAAATGATAACAGATTTTTTATTTTTGAGCAAACTATGCCTTTAAACCACTGACAAACTGATAATCTGCAGTCTGATGGCAGAGCAGATCACACCACTCTGACCACAACAGAGGATAAACGCTGTTTGATAACCATAACTACAAGCACCCCCACAAGAGTTTTTTTTTTTTTCACACAGAAAGCCTCATGCATATTAGCTTGCAGACCCATGCACATACTAATGTTCAATTTCATGCACAGAAACCCAGAAAGCTGAAGAATGTAAAGCATGAAAAGCATTTAGAAAGGCCAACTGGTAAAACATCACCTTATGATCCTGAATTTTAAAAAGATCAGGGAAGGCAAAGACACATAATATTCAGTTAGAAAACCACTAATATAAACAAAATGGCAAGAAAAGTAGTGCTCTGCTCCAAAGCCTACACGAGTAACAATTTTATGGCAAAACAAGTCTTAAAATAAGCTAAAACATTAGTCCTTCGAATGTAATGTATATAATCTTTATGAACGAAGGTTCTCAGAGACCGTAACCCGGATATACTCTAAAGAAGACATTTTAAATTTTGGATTTTTAAAATGTAACATTTAAGAAGAAAAATACAAAAAGAGAAAAAAGGTTGTCAAAATATTAAATCAGAATAATCTTATATATCTATTTGAATTAGCATTTTTTTTTTTTAAACAAAAAAGTTTTAAAGTTTTTAAAATATCCGATTGGGAAACAATGCTGAGAAATCCAAAAAAAAAAGAAGAAACATAAAATTCCATAATAATTTAAATGATTTATTATGACAATTTAAATTCATTACTTTGATAAAGTTCTACTTTTTTTCTGTAAATATGAAAATGAGCAGCTTTGTAATCGTGGCTTACAGTAGGTACTGAAAATATCTTGGGGGACTTTTAATATTGCCTTTGAAAAGGGGAGGCTTTGAAGTCAAAAAGGTTGAGAACCACAGTGCACTTTAAAAACATCGTATCGGCCAAATTCTAAGGTTGCCTTATTTTCTGCAGAATGCAGAGTTCAATGGATAATAAGATGAACAAAAACTATAAATTCAATGAAATCTTTTTTAATTCTGAAAAGTATTACTAAAAATGTAATATTTTACTAGTATTTGTATGCATTGCATTTTTATGCTTATCAGAGTAAGATGCAGCATCCTAATCTAACTCTATCCACTTGTTAAATCTGACACCACGTGTGACCAATTCCAGGTTTAAACTCTCTATCAGATTACAAATACATTTAAAATGTGCTGTAAATACTACTGAAATCTCAAACGGCCACAGAGTGATTTACTTTTTATGAATCGTTAAGCTAGTTTGGAGTTTAATACTTGGATCCAGAAACATGAATGGATTCGTCATGGCATGACTTAACACGATTGGATCAGAGACCAAGCAATAACAAATCTCAGTAGATTCTGAAGTTAAAACAAACTGCATTAATATCCTAACATCGACCCAAGCTCATTAAGATATTCAAGAATTATAAAAAAGGATTAAAAAAAACCAACAACAAAAGTACCATCTGCGAATTTGGGGTATGAAACTAATCTCAGATCTTCATCTAAAAAAAATGTAGTGAAACAGACAGTGTTGAGCAAGCAGATGAACTACTGCACCAACAGAAACAGCAGCTAATGAATATCTCATCACCTCCAGGGGGATTCAACACAACGATGATTTATAATAATGGCCCTTGATAACAATAACATCAATTGATGGGCTCAGTCTCAAGAGAGGGCTGTGTGCAAACACAACACAACGCTGGAATTTATTACACTTTACATAATTCATCAAAGACGTGAACTAATTTCTGAGGGTAACTAATTCTTTTCGAGGGAAAATGGTGATCCTGCAGCTTCAGAGATTCTGGCTGCGGTCAAGGTCTGTTCATTCAGCATGTCCTCTAGGCCTAATTTCACTACATGCAAGGATTTGATCATACATTAATAACCAATCTGATATCTTTACTACTGCTACGCTAAGGGCTGTTTATTACTTCAAATTCGCCACATATGTCTATTTAAATGCAGGAAGGAGGAAACAGATTCATCACGCCAGCAACCTAGAGATTCCCAGACACACGTACCTCTGGACTTTTCCTGTTTTGCATGATCTGTTTATCTGAGTCCTTGTTGGCAAAGTATCGGGTGCAGCCACGATTCAAATACTGAGTGAAACACAAACACACAATGAAGAAAGTTAATATAGGAGACAAAATAGCTGCAGAAATGCATTCGTAAGCATTGTAAAGCAAATATGCCATCTAGTGGTATATCAACACTTCACTGTATACAAAGGCCTTAAGTCACATGACCTAAACTAGGGAGGTGATGGGACTTTATGTGCACTTCCTGCAGTTGTGTGCTTTGATAGAGTCTGTTTGCATGGCCACATCAATTATAATACAGTCTCAAAGTTTCCTGCCAAACAGAGCGTCCAAGCTTTGCAAATTGCTTTCAAGTTTCCTGACACACAATGCACAGGAAACTGACCCGGAAGTTATCTGGAGAGTTGAGATGAAGCATGTTCCTGATGTCCTCCGATGCCCCTGCGCAAAGTCTGTAAAATATATGATAGTTTCGCTCTTCTGCGCTCTGCATGCAAATCCGAGACTTCTCCAGCAGATAGTGCGAGACAAATCCACCCACCACTGCATTCTGAAGACATGATGAACACACTTAGTAACGGGAGTCTCACAAGATCACACTCTGGTCTTCAGAGGAACGGAACATTTACCTTCTCGTTAAAGTGAATTTCCACAAACTTTCCAAAGCGGCTGCTGTTGTTGTTCCTGACCGTCTTTGCATTTCCAAAAGCTTCGAGCAAGGGGTTGGCTGCACGGAACAGACATATTATTTAAAAACAGATTTTGCATTGTAAAACACTACTGTGCTAGTCACAACCAGTCAAAAGTGTCCTTGGCAAACTTACCCTCAACAATCCTCTCATCTATATCTTGACATGTTCCATAAGATGAGGTTAAATACCTGAAATTAAACAGATACGTGATTAAAAAGACAAATCATGAAACATATTAACATTACTAAGCACTGCAACAGGCTCCCATTCAAATATTTTGGGTCAGAAAGACTGCATTTATTTGATCAAAAATACAAATGTAATTTTTTTTTACAATAATGTTGTTTTATTTTAATATATCAAAAAATAAATTTATTCCGGAGATGGCAAAATTTCATTTTCAGCATCATTACTCTAGTCTTTAGTGCCACGTCATCCTTTAGAAATCATTCTAATATGTGACCCTGCTCCACAAAACCAGTCTAAAGTCGCTGGGGTATATTTGTAGCAATAGCCAAAAATACATTGTATGGGTCAAAATTATTGATTTTTCTTTTTTGCCAAAAATCCTTAGGATAGTAAAGATCATGTTCCATGAAGGTATCTGGTCAATTTCTTACCAAAAATATATTAAAACTTAACGTTTGATTAGTAATATGCATTGATTTGGACAACTTTAAAGGTGATTTTCTCAGTGTTTACCCTCAGATTCCAGATTTTCAAATAGTTGTATCCATCCAAATCATACATCAACGGGAAGCTTATTTATTCAGCTTTCAGATCATGTATAAATCTTAATTTCGGAAAATGAACACTTACTATCATCATAATTAAAATCCCATTCATCATGCGCATGAAACAAAAATATTCTGCAACATTAAAAATGTATTATGTTTAACCTTCAACGTACCCTTGCTGTATAAAGAAGTATTCATTTCTGACTTCAGTATTATATTGCACGTGCTAACATAATTTAAATAAAATTAAACATTATAGTCTGTCACTGATTGGTCCAGATTTAATGAAACGCATATGGAATGATCCTCATGTCAAGTTCAAAAATACAAAAACCCATTTGTAGGCACCATAATATTTAGATTTATATACTCTATAATTATAATGTCTAAAAATTGCATTTTATCTACACTGCATTATAAATTATTCCCAAAAATAAATATTATCCTAATTTCACCACGACTGCCATGTACAGTATGGCAAAAATGACTTGATTTGGACCTTGAATTCATGTGAAAAATATGAATTGAAATGTTATTATACCTAAGAACAAACTTTGTGTTTTCTGTTTTTCCAGCACCCGATTCACCCGACACAATGATGGACTGACTCATCTTCAGAACTCTCATGTCTCTATAGGCTTTGTCCGCTGAGACAGAGACAGAGAGACACAGAAGTTTGTTAAAATCGCTGTCAACACAGTAGATATAAAAAAAAATAAATAAATAAATAAAAACTACAAAAGAAAAACAAAACCGAATCCTCAAGTGTCCTATTAGACAGACATCCATGTGCCCACTCACCAATAGCATAGACATGAGGGGGAAGTGTCCCCAAAGAGCGTCCCTGATAGCTCTTAATGGTCTCTGGGGAGTAGAGTTTAGGGATGTCAAAATACGGGTTCACAGCAATCAAGATGTTAGCCACAGACGTCTGAAATAAAACACACATGATCAAAGAAGATTTGAAGTGTTCATTGGTATGTGTGTGATTTTGTATTTGCAGTCTTTCATATTTTGGACAAACAGATCAGTGATAGATATCCCAACAATAGTTTTAACCGCTGTCATTAAAAGCCTCATGCTTTCAGGTTAGCTGCACCGTGTAGAGCGTCGCTACCTCACAGGACCTAATTAAGTGCATTGGGCAACTTGATAGCGTCTGGGCAGGATTAGCTGGGTCATCTGAGACGTGCAGTCACACTAGGGCAGGGCCTGGGCCGTCTCCTGACAGGCTCAAGCGCTTTGCTGATAAGCGGACGCTGACAGCGGGACTGTCGTCTCTCAGATGAGAGGCTAATAAGGGCTACTGGAGCACGACAATAACATGCCCATCAGCTCTGTACCTGCAGGCATGCCTGCCAATGAGATCTAAGGGGTTTAACGGGAATCTGAAGGCCCTACACTCCCCTGAGGGAACTGTTAAGCAAAATATTTGAATGCATTATGCACTTTTAAAAGATTTAATGCCCCAAATCTGTAAAACGTTTTTTCATTAGAAGAAGCATTATTAGTTAGAAATTCAACTTATTGTACTTATTCAGGTTACGGGTGTAATTTAAATGCTTAGTTTAACATGCAGACAACAGGTTCTGGGATGTTTTACAAACTGTATATTTGCGCATCCAAACCCAACACAAATTGTGAGCCAATGGAGGACAAGTGGAAAGCACTTTCAGTTTTCACTTTTTCTGTGAAGCTGAAACCGGAAGCATTTTTACATTGATTGCTTAAAGTTTTTGCTGAAGAGTTATAAGACACACACAAAAAAAAAAAAACACATCATCCTCACAACATCATAAACGTACATCAATTTTAAAAAAAAACTGTAGTTTTTTGTGGTTGGCTTCTACAAATCAGGACCTACAGCAAGCACTGGGGCGGTTTGAAGCTGAGTGTGAAGCGGCTGGGATGAGAATCAGCACCTCCAAATCTGAGGCCATGGTTCTCAGCAGGAAAAGGGTGGCCTGTCCACTTCAGGTTGGTGGGTTTCTGCCTCAGGTGGAGGGGTTTAAGTATCTTGGAGTCTTGTTCACGAGTGAGGGAAGGATGGAGCGAGAGATCGAAGCTCTCGATTTACCGGTCGATCTACGTTCCTATGGCCTATGGCCATGAGCTTTGGGTTATGACCGAAAGAACGAGATCCCGGATACAGGCGGCCGAAATGAGTTTCCTCCAAGTGGAAGTGGAAGATGATGATGACGATAAATTTAAAAAACAAATGTATTTTAGATTTAGTGCGGTCAAATTAATCACAATCAATCAAATCCAAATAAAAGTTTGTGTTTACATAATATTAGGGGTGGGCATAGATTCATTTTTTTTAATCTAGATTAATTGTGCTAAATTTTTTATTTTTTTTTTTCCATTATAAACAGGCTACTCTTTTAAAACTATTACTTATTTTAAAAAGTGCTCTTGGAGTATAGGAAAGTTTACAGAAATAGTTTTGAATTTTAAAAGTTGGATTTTTCTTTTTTTCCTCTGCATTTTTGCCGCTTGATTATTACTGATGAGACCATAACAGTGGTCTAATGCACCAGACTAATACACGGATCTCTTTCGATATATCAGATGTTTTGATGTGATCTGAAAACAT